>AP025052.1:37039832-37147170 GCA_036186865.1 Eustoma russellianum
ACAATTCATGTTGACATACACATGTATGGTATCGACGCCTTGTACTCTATGGAGTAGAGTATGGCGGGTGCACTGAACCGGAACTCTGGTTTCGGGCGGGGCGCTACAGTTGGTATCAGAGCATGGCTCTAGATCCACGGCGGGAACAGTAAAGAGCATTTAGAAGTTAAGTGATTATCCTAGAATTTAAGTTGTGATCTTGTACCAAGAGTGATATCCTTAGATTAGAATCCTTAGAATAGTTAGGGATAGTTAAATAACCTTTAAAAGTTTTGCTTGGATTATTAAATTTCAAAAAAAAAAATTTAAATTAAAATGACAATTCTGAATTAGTCAGGAAGACAAATTAATTTCAATTGTAAATTATTACTAATGATGCTGTATTCAATAGGATGTCTCCACGACCTAGAGGAAGACCGCGTGCTGACAGACCTGCACAGTTACCTCCTCCACCACCACAGATACCCCCGCAGACAGGATCTGTTCCATTTTACACTGAACAGGTGCCTCCACCCCCACAGCAACAGGGTCAGGGAGATTTTCAGCAGGCTGTTCTGCAAGCTTTGGTACAGATAGGACAGGCGGTAGGTAACAACGGCCACCAGAATCATGCGACACCTCCACCGCCACCGCCACCACCTCTACCACAGCAGGGTACTCGTTTCTTTTACGGGGAATTGAAGAAGGCCCGTATTCCTAACTTTGAAGGTGGATCTGACCCTGACATAGCCGAGAAATGGCTAAAAGAAGTACAAAATAATTTTGAGCTGATTCAAATACTAGAGGAGATAAAAGCTCAGGTTATCAAGCCTTTTCTGACTGGTGAAGCCGATGAATGGTGGACCACTAATTTGCAGCATTTGCCCGCTCCAGTTACTTGGGAACGATTTTCGAGAGAGTTCCGCAAATTCTACATTCCACCATCGGTTACCTTGAAGAAAATAGGGATGTTTGAGTCTTTAATGCAGACATCAGGAATGACAGTGGCGGACTATGCCAACCGATTTACCGCATTGGGAAGATATGTTCCAGCAATTATGGGAGATGAACAACTGAAAATGATTAAGTTTGAAAGAGGACTGAACCCACGCATTCGCACCTGGATTGTGAATGCCAACCCGAAGGATTTTGGTGAATTGCTGGATGCCTGTTACCGAGTAGAAAGGGACATCATCAGGCGTGATTCTGACATCCGAGGCAAAAGGCCCCAAGAGTTTGGAGATGGCCAATCTAGTAAGTGGACTAAAACTGCTAAAAGAGACGGTGGACGTGCACCACAACCAAATTTTCAGCCACCGAAGCCACTACCACCCCCACAGGTAGCTGCGATACCTAAGTGTGCCACTTGTCAGCGACAACATAGGGGAGACTGTTTATTGAAGACTGGAGCATGTTTCAATTGTGGAAAGACTGGACACATGATCAGAGATTGTCCTGAACCCAGGAAGGGACCTCAGAGGGCCGCACCTCAGCAGAGAGATGGCCCAAGGGCCAATGCCAGAGTACATGTGATGACAGATGAGGAGGTTCTGGAAGCCCCAGACGTGGTGACAGGTATTATTCATTTTGAAAAGTTTATGATATTATCTGCTTGATTTGGAATTGCATATTTGAATTATGAACTGCCTCAGGTGTCATATTAATAAACAACATACCTGCCAACGTATTATTTGATAGTGGTGCAAGCCATTCCTTTGTATCGAAAAGGTTTGCTAAGAACCTTGATAGTTGTCCGACTAGACTGGATACGCCTTATCGCGTTCAGGCAGCTGGTGATCAAGTAATCATTTCACATCATATATATAAGAATTGCGAGATAGAAATGGGAGGACAGAAGTTCGAAGTTACCCTAATTCCTATACAGATTGGGGATTTCGACCTTATTCTAGGCATGGATTGGTTATTCAAACACCATGCCTACATTGATTGTCGTGGTAAGCGTGTTATGATTAAGGATCCAATGCGAGAAGAAGTGATTTATCAAGGGAACTCCAAGATGAAAAAGATACCACAGAATATTTATCTGACAGCAGCAAAAGCTTTTCGATCACTGAAGAAGGGTAGCGAGGGATTCCTTGTGTACGCTCTTGGCAAGGATTCCGAGACCCCATCAATTGACAGTATTCCAGTAGTCAAGGAGTTCACAGATGTATTTCCAGATGATCTACCAGGTTTACCTCCGGACAGGGAGATTGAATTTGAGATTAATGTCGTTCCAGGAGCTGAACCAATCTCAAAGGCACCATATAGAATGGCCCCAGCCGAATTAAAGGAATTGAAATCACAATTGCAAGAATTGATAGATAAGAAGTTTATACGGCCAAGTGTATCACCATAGGGAGCTCCAGTGTTGTTCGTTAAGAAGAAAGATGGCAGCATGCGACTCTGCATCGATTATCGAGAGCTGAATAAGATCACTATCAAAAATAGATATCCACTGCCTCGAATCGACGATTTGTTCGATCAATTAAGGGTAAGTAATTTGAATAATTACATAACAAGTATATAACTATTATAAATATCAATACAATTTTTCGTACAGGGAGCTAAAGTATTCAGCAAGATTGACCTTCGCTCTGGTTACCATCAATTAAAGATCAAGTCGGAAGATATCGCTAAGACTGCTTTTCGTACAAGATATGGACATTATGAGTTCTTAGTGATGCCATTTGGATTGACCAACGCGCCCGCAGCATTCATGGATTTGATGAACACAGTATTTCGGGATCAGTTGGATAAGTTCGTGGTAGTATTTATTGATGATATTCTAATATACTCACCGGATGAAGAGACCCATGCAGAACATCTAAGAATAACCCTGAATGTATTAAAAAGGAAGCAGTTATATGCTAAACTCAGCAAGTGCGAATTTTGGCTCCATAGTGTTGCATTTTTGGGTCATGTTGTGTCTAAGGATGGTATCTCAGTAGACCCCAAAAAGATTGAGGCTATTACAGAATGGCCGAGGCCGACAAATGTGACTGAGGTCAGGAGTTTCTTAGGACTGGCAGGTTATTATCGGAAGTTTGTTGAGGGATTCTCACGGATTGCAGTTCCATTAACTCGATTGATGCAGAAAAAGACGCGATATGATTGGACTTCTGATTGCGAACAAAGCTTCACCGAATTAAAGAAGAAATTGACATCGGCACCGGTATTAGCACAACCAATATCAGGAGAGGGATTCGTGGTATATAGCGACGCATCGAAGAATGGACTAGGTTGTGTATTAATGCAGAAAGAACGAGTAATCGCATATGCGTCAAGACAGTTGAAACCCTATGAACAGAATTATCCTACTCATGATCTGGAATTAGCGGCAGTTGTATTTGCGCTTAAAATATGGAGACATTATTTATACGGAGAGAGATGCGAAATCTATACGGATCACAAGAGTTTGAAATATCTTTTCACCCAAAAAGAACTAAACATGAGGCAGCGAAGATGGTTGGAGTTGATGAAAGACTATGATCTCGCTATCCATTATCATCCGGGTAAGGCGAATAAAGTGGCAGATGCATTGAGTAGGAAGTCAAGCCATGCTAGGCAGACGCCTCTAGAGAGAGATAGCCGAGTTTGGATTGGATGTGGTTGACTCAACTGCAAATATTCTGGCTAAATTAATGATCACTCCCACTTTAATTGATAAGATTAAAGAGGCGCAAAAGAATGATTCTGAGTTAATGACCATTGTCAAGCAGTTTGAAGAACGACCGGTGAAGGATTTTCAGTTGCATAATGATGGCAGTCTTTGGTTCAAAGGGAGATTGTGTGTGCCAAACATTTATGGAATTAAAAGAGAGATTATGACAGAAGCTCACAACTCACGGTTATCTATACATCCGGGAGCAACAAAGATGTATCAGGATCTTAAAAGAAATTATTGGCGGAACGGCATGAAGCGTCACATTGCGGAGTTTGTGGAGAGATGTCATATTTGTCAACAAGTTAAAGCAGAACATCAGAGGCCGGCGGGACTATTACAGCCATTAGAGATTCCGGAGTGGAAATGGGAGCATATTACGATGGATTTTGTTACTGGACTTCCTAAGACTCGTAATGGTAATGATGCGATTTGGGTGATCGTGGATCGTCTCACTAAATCGGCACATTTCTTATCCATGTCAATCCAGACATCCATAGAAAAGATGGTGAGTATGTATATGAATGAGATAGTTAGCCTACATGGAACACCTGTCAGTATCGTGTGCGATAGAGATCCACGTTTTACTTCGCGATTTTGGAAATCTTACCAAAATTCCATGGGTACCGAACTCCGGATGAGTACAGCATTCCATCCGCAGACCGATGGACAGTCAGAACGTACCATACAAACATTGGAAGATATGCTACGCGCTTGCACTTTAGATTTCAAGGTTAGCTGGGACAAATCAGTGAAGTTGATTGAATTCTCTTACAATAACAGCTATCACAGTTCTATAGGTATGGCACCGTTTGAAGCATTATATGGAAGAAAGTGTCGATCTCCGTTGTACTGGGATGAGGTTGGCGAGAGAGCCATTATGGGCCCATAACTGGTAGAAAAGACATTGGGGAAGATTAAAATGATACGTGAAAGGTTGAAGGCTGCACAAGATCGAAGCAAAAGCTGGGCAGATACAAAGAGACGACCGATTGAGTTTGATGTAGGCGAGAAAGTATATTCGCGAGTTTCACCGACTAAAGGCGTGAGTAGATTTGGGATTAAAGGGAAACTGAGCCCTAGATTTATTGGCCCTTATGAGATACTAGAGAAAGTTGGGACTGTTGCATACCGGTTGGCCTTACCTCCTACATTATCTCAGGTTCATAATGTGTTTCACGTATCCCAGATACGACGATATGTACACGACCCGGATCATGTACTGGAGCAGCAACCCGTGACTATTAAAGATGACGTTACATATGAAGAAGTTCCCATACGGATTGTGGACCGTAAGGAGCAAGTGTTAAGGAGACGGACAATTTCATTTGTGAAAGTACAATGGAGTAATCATACTGAACGAGAAGCGACTTGGGAGCCAGAACAGCAAATGCAGAAACAATATCCACAACTCTTTGTATGAGGTACGTAAGTTTCGAGGACGAAACTTTTTATAAGGAGGGGAGAATGTTACAGCCCGAAAAATTCGTTATGTAGTATCAACCTTTAATACCGTAAACATAATCTCATAGGTGTATGATTCATTTGCAAATATATTATAAATGTTTGAATCCACACAATAAAAGCTCAAATTAACTTAGTTAGTAACAACTTAAACTATTAGTAAAAATTAAATCAAAAAGAAATACATGACACAACAATATTATGCTACCTTAAATAAAAAGAAAATAAAATACATACATAAAAGAAAAAGAAAAAGGAAAATGAAAAAGAAGGTGAAGACAACTTGTCTCACACTTTAAATATTTAACATTAAAAAAATAGCATGCTTAGGAATCTTGTCATAATACCCATCCATTACACCCATACTTGTCTAAAGGTTGTCTCCCACCCCATTTTTCACCATCATGGCCGGCCACCCTTAGAAGAAAGTAGGAAAGATTATTTTTTCTTTTAACCCCTCAAATAATGCATCTTCAATCTACAAATTCCATACTATCTCCAAGAAAACCCAACAAACATTCCAATTCCCTCCTTACACCCCTCTTGGCCGAAAGTTAGAGCTTCAACAAGGAGAAGATTTTCTTCTCCTTTCTTCACACCAACATCACTCAAATCAAGTACTACAAACACTCCATCAACTAAGAAAGATTCAAGAAGGGTGTAGCATCTAGGATCAAAGACAATCAAGGTAAGAACTTTATGAAGTTTAAGTTTGATTCTTCCATATATAGTTAGTTTCATAAGTTGCTCACTAACCCTTCATTTAAACCTTAAAAACCATGCATACAAGGAAGCAAGGAAGAAGAACTCTCTTCCAAACAAAGTGAAGGAACCATCATCTAAGTGTAAGAAAAGTGAACCAAGGCAAGTACTCTTCCTAGATCCTTCATGGCTTTGCAATTCATAAGTATTTATGTTTATATCAAAGTTGGATCATCATGTATTATGTATAAGATTCTCTTTTCAAGAAAGTATAGATCTATATTTGAGTGTTAAGTATATATAGATATATACACTATATATATACGCACATTAAATATATATATATACACTATATATAGCACGCATACATATGTCCATATTATAAATAAGTATGTTGATATATATATATGTATGTATAAGTGTATAGATCTACATATAAGTAAGTATAGATGTAGAAATGTATATATACATACACTACATATACACGCACGCAAAATACATATATATACACTATATATATAGTACGCATACATATATCCATATTATAAGTATGTATGTTGATATATATATATATATATGTATAAGTGTATAGATCTACATATATAAGTATGTGTAGATGTATAAAGGTATATTAATATACTCATTTGGCTTTGAATATCAATGTATATATATATATATACACATTCGGTTTTGATGTATATATATATACATACGGTTTATATATATATGAATATATATTTATATATATATATATATATATACATACATATGTATAGGTGTATAGATCTATGTATGTGCATATACGGATCTATATGAATATATGCATATGTGTAATATATATTTTAAAGAAAGGAAATGAATAAGTATTTGTGTATTACCTACTATATAGTAAAAGATTTTATAAATGTATATATAGTATATATATAGGTTCGGCTATTAAGAGCCTTGATGACAAAATGATTTCATTATATTTTGTACAAGTATATATATATTTATATATGATGAATATGTTGAACTATGAAAATGAATAAGTTTTAGATACTATACAATATATCATAAAATGATTTATATACATATATTCCATATGTATATATTCGGCCTTTAGGCTTGATAACAAAATGATTTTACCATATTTTATACAAGTATATATATGCATGTATGATGAATATGTTAAACTATGAAAATGAATAAGTTTTAGATATTACATAATATATCATAAAATGATTTAAAATATATACATACTAAGTGGCACATTCGGCCTTAAGGCCTTAGTGACCAAAATGTTTTCCACATATTTTTATACAAGTATATATGTATATACGGTGAATATGTTAAGTTATGAAAGTAGGCTAAGTATGTAGTTTGTGTATTATGTTATGAAAAGTATGAAATTTAATGTATGAGTATGATATGTTACATGTTATGTATAATAATATAGGTAGGTTATGATAAGATATAGGTTATGAAATCTAAGATGAAATATTAAAGTAATAAGAAATTTCATGATATAGGCATGTAAGTATGAATTATGATAAGCATGTATGGAACAGATGATACCAAATTATTGTATGATGATAATGGAGAAAAAGAGGCTGTTTTAGTGTGATAACCGAATGGTAGGCAAAAATGGTATTTTTGTTTAAGTTGTGATATGTAGAAGAAAATTAAGTAAGTGATGTTACTAGTGGTAGCATGACAAGATACCCGTATTTGATGGAGTCTCACTTGCATGAAAACAAGATTTGCAAAGTATGTTGTCACATTTCATGTTTTAAAAAAAAATTCATATGCATAGGAATAATGAACACGAGACGAATGATTCCAATGACCCATGTTATGATCATGTTATGTTATGTTATGTTGTAGCGCTGTCCTGACATCGGGACCGGAGTGGTAGATGTCATGTTTACATTATGGCTGAGTGTAACACCGGGTCTGGGACACGGGATCTCAGTCATAATGCGTCACCGTTAGTACATGTACCTATGTTGTGTATTAATGCAGAAAGAACGAGTAATCGCATATGCGTCAAGACAGTTGAAACCCTATGAACAGAATTATCCTACTCATGATCTGGAATTAGCGGCAGTTGTATTTGCGCTTAAAATATGGAGACATTATTTATACGGAGAGAGATGCGAAATCTATACGGATCACAAGAGTTTGAAATATCTTTTCACCCAAAAAGAACTAAACATGAGGCAGCGAAGATGGTTGGAGTTGATGAAAGACTATGATCTCGCTATCCATTATCATCCGGGTAAGGCGAATAAAGTGGCAGATGCATTGAGTAGGAAGTCAAGCCATGCTAGGCAGACGCCTCTAGAGAGAGAGATAGCCGAGTTTGGATTGGATGTGGTTGACTCAACTGCAAATATTCTGGCTAAATTAATGATCACTCCCACTTTAATTGATAAGATTAAAGAGGCGCAAAAGAATGATTCTGAGTTAATGACCATTGTCAAGCAGTTTGAAGAACGACCGGTGAAGGATTTTCAGTTGCATAATGATGGCAGTCTTTGGTTCAAAGGGAGATTGTGTGTGCCAAACATTTATGGAATTAAAAGAGAGATTATGACAGAAGCTCACAACTCACGGTTATCTATACATCCGGGAGCAACAAAGATGTATCAGGATCTTAAAAGAAATTATTGGTGGAACGGCATGAAGCGTCACATTGCGGAGTTTGTGGAGAGATGTCATATTTGTCAACAAGTTAAAGCAGAACATCAGAGGCCGGCGGGACTATTACAGCCATTAGAGATTCCGGAGTGGAAATGGGAGCATATTACGATGGATTTTGTTACTGGACTTCCTAAGACTCGTAATGGTAATGATGCGATTTGGGTGATCGTGGATCGTCTCACTAAATCGGCACATTTCTTATCCATGTCAATCCAGACATCCATAGAAAAGATGGCGAGTATGTATATGAATGAGATAGTTAGCCTACATGGAACACCTGTCAGTATCGTGTGCGATAGAGATCCACGTTTTACTTCGCGATTTTGGAAATCTTACCAAAATTCCATGGGTACCGAACTCCGGATGAGTACAGCATTCCATCCGCAGACCGATGGACAGTCAGAACGTACCATACAAACATTGGAAGATATGCTACGCGCTTGCACTTTAGATTTCAAGGTTAGCTGGGACAAATCAGTGAAGTTGATTGAATTCTCTTACAATAACAGCTATCATAGTTCTATAGGTATGGCACCGTTTGAAGCATTATATGGAAGAAAGTGTCGATCTCCGTTGTACTGGGATGAGGTTGGCGAGAGAGCCATTATGGGCCCATAACTGGTAGAAAAGACATTGGGGAAGATTAAAATGATACGTGAAAGGTTGAAGGCTGCACAAGATCGAAGCAAAAGCTGGGCAGATACAAAGAGACGACCGATTGAGTTTGATGTAGGCGAGAAAGTATATTTGCGAGTTTCACCGACTAAAGGCGTGAGTAGATTTGGGATTAAAGGGAAACTGAGCCCTAGATTTATTGGCCCTTATGAGATACTAGAGAAAGTTGGGACTGTTGCATACCGGTTGGCCTTACCTCCTACATTATCTCAGGTTCATAATGTGTTTCACGTATCCCAGATACGACGATATGTACACGACCCGGATCATGTACTGGAGCAGCAACCCGTGACTATTAAAGATGACGTTACATATGAAGAAGTTCCCATACGGATTGTGGACCGTAAGGAGCAAGTGTTAAGGAGACGGACAATTTCATTTGTGAAAGTACAATGGAGTAATCATACTGAACGAGAAGCGACTTGGGAGCCAGAACAGCAAATGCAGAAACAATATCCACAACTCTTTGTATGAGGTACGTAAGTTTCGAGGACGAAACTTTTTATAAGGAGGGGAGAATGTTACAGCCCGGAAAATTCGTTATGTAGTATCAACCTTTAATACCGTAAACATAATCTCATAGGTGTATGATTCATTTGCAAATATATTATAAATGTTTGAATCCACACAATAAAAGCTCAAATTAACTTAGTTAGTAACAACTTAAACTATTAGTAAAAATTAAATCAAAAAGAAATACATGACACAACAATATTATGCTACCTTAAATAAAAAGAAAATAAAATACATACATAAAGAGAAAAGAAAAAGGAAAATGAAAAAGAAGGTGAAGACAACTTGTCTCACACTTTAAATATTTAACATTAAAAAAATAGCATGCTTAGGAATCTTGTCATAATACCCATCCATTACACCCATACTTGTCTAAAGGTTGTCTCCCACCCCATTTTTCACCATCATGGCCGGCCACCCTTAGAAGAAAGTAGGAAAGATTATTTTTTCTTTTAACCCCTCAAATAATGCATCTTCAATCTACAAATTCCATACTATCTCCAAGAAAACCCAACAAACATTCCAATTCCCTCCTTACACCCCTCTTGGCCGAAAGTTAGAGCTTCAACAAGGAGAAGATTTTCTTCTCCTTTCTTCACACCAACATCACTCAAATCAAGTACTACAAACACTCCATCAACTAAGAAAGATTCAAGAATGGTGTAGCATCTAGGATCAAAGACAATCAAGGTAAGAACTTTATGAAGTTTAAGTTTGATTCTTCCATATATAGTTAGTTTCATAAGTTGCTCACTAACCCTTCATTTAAACCTTAAAAACCATGCATACAAGGAAGCAAGGAAGAAGAACTCTCTTCCAAACAAAGTGAAGGAACCATCATCTAAGTGTAAGAAAAGTGAACCAAGGCAAGTACTCTTCCTAGATCCTTCATGGCTTTGCAATTCATAAGTATTTATGTTTATATCAAAGTTGGATCATCATGTATTATGTATAAGATTCTCTTTTCAAGAAAGTATAGATCTATATTTGAGTGTTAAGTATATATAGATATATACACTATATATACGCACATTAAATATATATATATACACTATATATAGCACGCATACATATGTCCATATTATAAATAAGTATGTTGATATATATATATGTATGTATAAGTGTATAGATCTACATATAAGTAAGTATAGATGTAGAAATGTATATATACATACACTACATATACACGCACGCAAAATACATATATATACACTATATATATAGTACGCATACATATATCCATATTATAAGTATGTATGTTGATATATATATATATATATGTATAAGTGTATAGATCTACATATATAAGTATGTGTAGATGTATAAAGGTATATTAATATACTCATTTGGCTTTGAATATCAATGTATATATATATACACATTCGGTTTTGATGTATATATATATATACATACGGTTTATATATATATGTATATATATTTATATATATATATATATATACATACATATGTATAGGTGTATAGATCTATGTATGTGCATATACGGATCTATATGAATATATGCATATGTGTAATATATATTTTAAAGAAAGGAAATGAATAAGTATTTGTGTATTACCTACTATATAGTAAAAGATTTTATAAATGTATATATAGTATATATATAGGTTCGGCTATTAAGAGCCTTGATGACAAAATGATTTCATTATATTTTGTACAAGTATATATATTTATATATGATGAATATGTTGAACTATGAAAATGAATAAGTTTTAGATACTATACAATATATCATAAAATGATTTATATACATATATTCCATATGTATATATTCGGCCTTTAGGCTTGATAACAAAATGATTTTACCATATTTTATACAAGTATATATATGCATGTATGATGAATATGTTAAACTATGAAAATGAATAAGTTTTAGATATTACATAATATATCATAAAATGATTTAAAATATATACATACTAAGTGGCACATTCGGCCTTAAGGCCTTAGTGACCAAAATGTTTTCCACATATTTTTATACAAGTATATATGTATATACGGTGAATATGTTAAGTTATGAAAGTAGGCTAAGTATGTAGTTTGTGTATTATGTTATGAAAAGTATGAAATTTAATGTATGAGTATGATATGTTACATGTTATGTATAATAATATAGGTAGGTTATGATAAGATATAGGTTATGAAATCTAAGATGAAATATTAAAGTAATAAGAAATTTCATGATATAGGCATGTAAGTATGAATTATGATAAGCATGTATGGAACAGATGATACCAAATTATTGTATGATGATAATGGAGAAAAAGAGGCTGTTTTAGTGTGATAACCGAATGGTAGGCAAAAATGGTATTTTTGTTTAAGTTGTGATATGTAGAAGAAAATTAAGTAAGTGATGTTACTAGTGGTAGCATGACAAGATACCCGTATTTGATGGAGTCTCACTTGCATGAAAACAAGATTTGCAAAGTATGTTGTCACATTTCATGTTTTAAAAAAAAATTCATATGCATAGGAATAATGAACACGAGACGAATGATTCCAATGACCCATGTTATGATCATGTTATGTTATGTTATGTTGTAGCGCTGTCCTGACATCGGGACCGGAGTGGTAGATGTCATGTTTACATTATGGCTGAGTGTAACACCGGGTCTGGGACACGGGATCTCAGTCATAATGCGTCCCCGTTAGTACATGTACCTATGTTTTAGATATTACATAATATATCATAAAATGATTTAAAATATATACATACTAAGTGGCACATTCGGCCTTAAGGCCTTAGTGACCAAAATGTTTTCCACATATTTTTATACAAGTATATATGTATATACGGTGAATATGTTAAGTTATGAAAGTAGGCTAAGTATGTAGTTTGTGTATTATGTTATGAAAAGTATGAAATTTAATGTATGAGTATGATATGTTACATGTTATGTATAATAATATAGGTAGGTTATGATAAGATATAAGTTATGAAATCTAAGATGAAATATTAAAGTAATAAGAAATTTCATGATATAGGCATGTAAGTATGAATTATGATAAGCATGTATGGAATAGATGATACCAAATTATTGTATGATGATAATGGAGAAAAAGAGGCTGTTTTAGTGTGATAACCGAATGGTAGGCAAAAATGGTATTTTTGTTTAAGTTGTGATATGTAGAAGAAAATTAAGTAAGTGATGTTACTAGTGGTAGCATGACAAGATACCCGTATTTGATGGAGTCTCACTTGCATGAAAACAAGATTTGCAAAGTATGTTGTCACATTTCATGTTTTAAAAAAAAAATTCATATGCATAGGAATAATGAACACGAGACGAATGATTCCAATGACCCATGTTATGATCATGTTATGTTATGTTATGTTGTAGCGCTGTCCTGACATCGGGACCGGAGTGGTAGATGTCATGTTTACGTTATGGCTGAGTGTAACACCGGGTCTGGGACACGGGATCTCAGTCATAATGCGTCACCGTTAGTACATGTACCTATGTTCATGATGTTATGTTGTACATGTACTATATGGGGAATCATTCGGTATGTCGTGCGTTATTATTCTTATGAAAAGTGCTATAGCCAACGATGAAAATGTTATGTCTTCGTGTTATGAAAATGTCATGTTATGCAAGTTATGAAAATCATGTTAGGTTTATGAAAAGTCATGTTTACAAAAAGTCATTTTATGAAAAGCCATGTTTTATGCATCATGTCATGATCATGTCCCTTAGATGAGGATTAGAATATTCGTACGAACATTATGCTTTAAGACGATTAAGAAAGATCAGGTACATAGATGTGATGAATGCAAGTTATGACTTTCGTGTAAGATGAATTAGTATTCAAGTATGAAAGGTATACTAAGGATATGCTGAGGAAGAATGATATGACCTCTCAGGTATGAGATAAAATCTTATGTTCTGTTTTATTCTTATATAATGCTGCCATTTGTAAATGGAGATGTAATTACATATACGTTGTTACTTTATCACTATTTGTTAACCCATGTATGATTCACATGAAGTATCTATAAAGAATACTTGCTGAGCGATTAAAAGACGGTGGTTATCGCTCATACTTGCCTCTTAACATTTCAGAGAACAGGGACCCTGATGCCGTGTTCATTGAGGAGGAACCCCAGATAGAGTATCCGTGAGCAAAGATTTAGGCTGAAGAGATGTACCTGTTGTGTGAGCTTTATTTTATGTTGATGTAATAAAGTTCTCGTGAGAAACTGTATTTGTGGTTGTGTGGATTTGAACGGTTTGTAATAACATTATGTATGTTGTGGGTTTGTTTTAAGATGCTTTCGCTATATCGATTACAATTCATGTTGACATACACATGTATGGTATCGACGCCTTGTACTCTATGGAGTAGAGTATGGCGGGTGCACTGAACCGGAACTCTGGTTTCGGGCGGGGCGCTACAATATATATGTGTGTGTGTGTGTGTGCGTGTGTGTATGTGTGTGTGTCTATATATATAGACAAACACACACACACATACACATATATATATATATATATTTTAAACGAAAATTTTATTAGTAGAAAGCCTCACTTTTGGTGGAGGAAAACCATATTACAGTGTTAGAGTATGCGAATAAATAAAACAACGAAGTAAGTATGTCATATCTCCAGTCGTATATGATATGCCGCATTAAAACCTTGCCAAGAAAAACCACCCTTGTGGATAAAACCTTGGCGAAGGAAAAAGCGTACATATTTATACGGCTATCACTGATATGAAAAGAACGTAATATTGTGTACAAATCAATGATTGCTGCAGACGCTTGTGTGAGCAGTATGAGGCTGAAGGCGATGCAAGTGTCGCTACTCGGTCTTGGCATTTCCTTGAAGAACCAAACCTCAGGAGATGTCCAGGGAGAAACGAAGTCAATGACAGTGGGTAACAAAACAATCGAAAGAAGGAAAGGCAAGCACATACCGGAGCCGCCTTGGCAGTTGTGGTGCCAAGGCGACAAAGGGATGAGATGATGCGCCAGGTCGATCACAGTTGTGAGGTCCTCAAATGCAGGAAGAAAGTGCACCACTTCTGGGATAAGCCTCACCACCATGATGTGTAATGTAATCTCGCGAGAATGGAGAGAGTGTATCAAAAGAACATAAATTTGAAAAATAATAATCAGAAGCAGAATGCCAAAATGCATACCCAAGTCGCCTTGACCAAGGAGCCAAGGCGACAGTGGTAAAGTTCCAGCACCATGAAATCTGAATTTCTCCGCCATGTGATTAAAACTTGTAGAGCATATGATCCAGCAACACAGTCCTCCAATTACCGATGAGAAAATAGGGATGTGCCGTGATAACCAAGTCGCTCCAATGAAAAAAAGAGATATGTTATGTATGTGAAATAAACTGCACAAATTGTAGATAAATGGATATTCAACCATACCGTGCCTGCCTGCATCCCAAAGGGTGTAGGCAGTAGGTTCGAAACATCGCCAATCCATATGGAAGAACGGATAGCGTCAAGGCACCCGCAAATGAACAGAAGTGAGATCCAACGTGACTGCCGCATGCACTAGTGAAGGCAGAGTATCCGATGTATAATGTTGCGTACGTGGGTATAACATTGCGTGTTGTGCTAAATAATGAGCCGCCATGTTTGCCTCGCGATAAATGTGACTGTAGCTAGGACGATGAAAATGAACTATCGAGTGAAGCCTTCGAAGATGATAATTCCCATGGACAATGTTCTACCGTGTCAACCGATCAATCAACTGGGCACAATCCGACTCTATGATAATTGTTCGGTAAAACGGAAGGAAATAGAGAAGCCCAAAAACAGCGGCTTGAATCTCTGCATGTAGTGGTGGACATAGGGGAAGTCTAAATGAAATTGCTCCTATACATTAACCCCTATGATTCCACAATATCGCGCCACCTGCTGCAAAATGTCTACCCACAGCAGCATCCATATTTAATTTCAATCGACCAGAAGGTGGGGTGACCCAACGAACTATCAGTGGACGGGGCAGTCGAAGAGCTGGCAGCCAACTGAAAATCTGCTGTGAGCCAGTAGAAATTTTAGAGCCTGCAACCTTTTTGTGCCACAAAATAATATCGTAATGTATGGAGGACCGAAGTGAAGTATCCGTTGTATGTGTTTTGTCTCCATAGACCATGGAAGTATAGGCACACCAGATGTTGTAGACAATAATCGCAGGGATCACTATTTTGCAGACTCCACTAAGAGAGGAAACGGATGATCGATACCACCAAGATAGAATATATTGACGAAGCCGTAATGATGATGGAAGAGGACAGTGTAGCTCACTAGCAAAATAGTGCCAGATAGGACGAACATAAGAACAATATAAGAAAACATGATCCACCATGGCCGACTCGCGCTTGCAGAATGGACATTGTGTTGGATGAGCCGTTATATAATGTCCAATGTAATCCTCAAAAGGTAATGCTGAATTAAAAAGACGCCATAAGAACAGTCGTATAAGAGGAGAGTGATGCTTGGACCAAATAAATGATGTAGAAAGCAGTTTAGGAGAAGGTGTCCGGCAGATCTCATAGGCACTCTTTAGCGAGAATTCCCCCAGTTGCATTGGTAACCATGAGAGGTGATCACCCTGTCCATCAGTGTGCATTAAGCAGAAAGAATGATTCCGGCAAATAATTTTCCATATGGGCGAGTCCGTTATCCGTGGAAGATAATCTTGATGGTGTCCATATTTTGCATGCATGTATTTGCTCCACAATGTTGAGTTCTGATGATACGACCACCAGATGCGGCAATGATATGCTTTTTGTAACATATGTATGTCCCGAAGACCTAAACCTCCTTCAGCCTGCGGCTTACTAATCTTAGTCCAGGAGACCCAATGATGTCTATGTCCCCAATAAAATGCAGCCATTTTGCGATGTATTATCTTGATTACTGATTTTGGTATGCCGCCCGCCGCGATAACATGAAGGGGTAACGCAGCGATTACTGATTGTAACAATACCAGTCGACCCGCTGCAGATAGTAATTTGGAGTGCCACCCTTGGAGTCTGTCATCAATATGCTGCAGTAGCGAAACACAATGTCGGAAGCGGGGAATACCCTTGTGTAAATAAGAACCGAGATAACGAAATGGTAGACCAGACAGACGCATGCCCAGAATATTCATAAACGTTTGACGTTGATGTGGAGTTACCCTGGCAGAAGGAATAATACTGCTTTTTTGGAAATTCACTTTTTGACCTGAAGCTGTTTCATATTGTGTGAGAAAAGTATGGAAATGTTGTAGGTTCCTCTGTGTACCTCGGAGAAATATGAGTAGATCATCTGCATAGGCTAAGTGCGTAATTGTAAATGGGATACGACCCAGGCGGAAAGGTTGTAACACTCCAGCTGCTGTCAATGCTTTCAAGCCCCTGCTAAAACCTTCTGCTGCTAAAATAAATAATAAAGGATATATATATATATGTATATATATATATATATAGACACGGATCCTCTACTGGCATCATGCTGATTATACCCGAAGCTTTACGGCTATTGGACCACCATTGCAACACGGTTTCCAGCATTTCTCTGTAATTAGCCAACTCTCACATTCTATAAATATGTACGCTTTTTCCTTCGCCAAGGTTTTATCCACAAGGGTGGTTTTACTTGGCAAGGTTTTAATGCGGCATATCATATACGATTGGAGGTTGGCAATCATTAGCTCATTGTTTCATTTATTTTCATACGATGACTTTTTTTTTGTAATAAGGTTTTCCTCCATCACAGGTGAGGCTAGCTTATAATAAATATTGCTTTCAATAATATATATATATATGTGTGTGTGTATATATATATGTATATATATGTATATATGTAAATATGTATATATGGAAGCGTATATGTAGCATAGACAATTATATGGAGTCGAAGGTAGAGCATGCATTGGATGACATATATTGGCTTCCAGATGCTAGTGGCCAATTCACATTAAAGTCAGCTTACACCGATATTTCTGCCACGAAAGGTTACTTTCCGGAATTTTGCTATATTTGGTGGCCGAATTCTCAGCCAGCGATACATGTTTTTCTATGGAGACTCTGGATGCATTCCCTACCATTAGTTGATAATATACGATGTTGGCGAACGATATTTTCCTCGTAGTGCGCATTTTGTCGCCAAAATTCGGATACGCAGGATCATCTTTTCCTTCACTGTCCCTGCATTAAACCATTATGGACAGAAATCTCTATCATTGTTTCAGGGCCGCTGCCTAATAACCACACTATCAAAAGCCATTTATCCCGTTGGTGGCGCCAAATATAACACTACAACGATGACTGGCCAATTGAAAGCTGTCGTTCCATCTATTGTGGCATGGACAATTTGGAAGGAATACACATCAATACGCTTTGGAGAATAATCATTTAACAACCCCAGAGTGTTGGCTAAAATTCGAACCTCAGTATACACATGGTGTCTAGCGATAAATTGTAAGAAGTTTGCAACAACCATCCCACATTTAGTTCATTTGGCTTACTCCCCTCCCCTACAGACAAAGCGGTTGTGCATTATACAATGGGAATTACCACCACCAGGGCGGATGAAACTTAATGTTAATGCGACAGTGGGTCGATTCCAAGCTGCAGGAGGTGCCATCTTGCGGAATGATCAGGGCCACTTTGTTTGGCGGCTTGCTTTGCGTTACCACCAGTTAGTCCATTACGAGCAGAGCTGCTTACGTTGACCTTTGCATTGATGCATTATGTGCAGCACCATGACAGTATAATTGTTGAAACAGACTGTAGATTACTTGTTACTAATCTAACTGAGGCACATACTGTTATCTTGGAAGCGGAATTTGCTAGGGCAATTACATTTCTTAATATAAATCAATCAACAATTCAGTACTGTCCAAGAGAAGCGAACACAGCATCACATACACTTGCCAGACATGGATATCGCGCAGCAGGCCTTCAACAATTTCAAACGCTCCAAAGCCTTCCTTATGAGGTGAGGGGTGCAATTCTTATGGATGTACATCTGACTACATTCCGACATTGAGTCTCACTATGTGTTGGCAAGATAAGCAAATAGTTGCCTGTGTTTTCATACAACACATGCAACACTGGAGCAATTTTCTCCTTCCTAAACTTGTCATCATTACTCTAATTGTGCTCTTATGTGATCGCTTATATTTTACTTCATTGTCCAACTTTTTGCTCAACGTGGCTGCTATGACACTACGGCCTTGCATTCTTAACACGGGACGGAGGCATAAGCTCGCAAATCATATGTGTATTCATCACGGAGAAAGGCAACATATGGATGGAACGCCTTGGTTCACACAGAATCAAGGCGACATGTGTATGTGCTATCTCGTACGACAACTTGTTACATTTTTTGACAACAGCTTGCTTATGACTATTGTTTATTACTTTGCCTATGAGGACCATTTGATTTACCAATGCAAAATTGTGCTGGAATTGCTCTTTGGACGCTCGGCTGCAAGGACCGCCTACAAGAGGATTATTTTGATAGCATCACCTCGTCATCAGCGTTTTCTCATTCCTTATGTAATATTAGCTAAACATTCCGGACGCATAAATATGTACGCTTTTCCCTTTGCCAGTGTTTTATCCACAAGGGTGGTTTTACTTGGCAAGGTTTTAATGCGGCATATCATATGCGAATGGAAATTAGCACTCATTAGTTCATTGCATTATCTATTCTCGTATGATGACTCATTGTAATATGGTATTCCTCCGCTATAAACCATCTGACGTAGCTATATCCAACTTTATTGGAGTGCCTATCGGCCTAACAATCTCAAAAAGTGCTGCTTTATGATGAAGGTGAATAGGGAGTCCAGGGAATGCCACCCAAACCGAAACAATGCGTACATCCGCAGCGGGATCAAAATCTACCGTCCATTTTGTAACCCTCATGTGACATCCAGAAATGCTCCAAGAACGACGATAAAAGCAACATAGGTAATCCGCCTTATGGCGGAAATTCAGTATAACATGGGATTGATCAATCAAGGTTATACGCAAATCATTGCGAAATCCAATATGCTCAAACACATCACGAATAACCTTCAACAGAGGACGGTCATACCAAAAAGTGCTAGCCAATGAAAAACGATAAGGAACCGCTAGTGCATCAATTTCATCATCTGAAAAAGATATCAAAGGAATACCTTTATACCGCGAGACTGTTTTAGGCGAGACTACCACCGTTGTGGCATTGGCAACAACCGCAGCGAATGAAGGAGCAGGTGCGATCGGAGTTGAAGGCGATGCTTTTTCCATTACTGCGATCACAAATGAAAGACAGAGGGTATTGGCGTATATATCTCACATTTTCTGGCTCTTATCTGTTCAGGATGAAAACCAAGTCATTCGTCTACAATTCAATTATATCTCGTTAAACGTGATGTTTACCTGCTCTTTTATTTATGCGTGTCATAATATACTTCTTCCTCGCCAGTTATGGGAGTCTCTGCGAGCATAATCGCTATAGATAAGTACTCCGTGGCTGTTATGTGGAGACTTTAATATATTTCGTTCTCTTGATGATCATAGTGGTCGCTCTCAACCCTCATTATCTTCATTACAGGATTTTAATAATTGCATTGAGGACTGTATGTTGATGAGCCCTCCCTTTCACGGCCCCCGATATACATGGAGCGATGGACGTGGATTAGGTTTGGTTAAAAGTCGCCTTGACTGGGTTTTTATCAACTCTAGGTTTCAAGTGAATTTGATGACTTACGTCTTACGCATTTGCCCCGTATTTCTTCTGACCATACTCCATCATTACTCGTATGTGGTAAGACGTAATATACTGGACGTCGTCCTTTTCGTTTTCTAGATGCTTGGCTTACTCATTCAGATTTCCACTCCTATGTTGAGGATGCATGGAAGTCATATCCTACAACGGGGGTATGCATGGTTTTTACAACAAGTTATCTCGACTAACTAAAGATATACAAATCTGGAATAAAAACATATTTCGGAGCATTTTTAGTCAGGTGGTACATACTGAAGCAAAAGTCCAACGGGCAGAAGCCGCGTGGGACAAGGACCCGACGGAGGCTAATCGCATATGTTATCATCAGGAAAAGGTAGAATATATTCAGGCTACGAAATACGAGTTTCAATATTGGAAACAGAAAGCGAGAGTTAGATGGATTCGAGATGGGGATGCCAACACAAAATATTTTCATTCTATTGTTAAGGGTCGACGGTCACATTTGAGCATCCAACAAATTCATACATCAGAAGGCGTGCTATGTGATACCCAAGAGACAATTCAGAACGAAGCAGTTTCTTTTTATACAAATTTATTTGCAAAGGAGGCAACGGGTGACTATGAGAACATCCTGCAATATATACCAAGCTTAATCTCCCCTGATGAAAATCTTTTTTTAACTCAAACCCCAAATGCGACGGAGGTTCAGGATGCAGTTTGGCAGCTTGATCCACAAAGTTCTGCAGGTCCAGATGGTTATCATGATAATTTCTTTCGCTCATGTTGGTCAATCATACACACAGATGTACTCATTGCAGTGTAGGAATTCTTCCTTGGAGTGCCACAACCTGCAATTATGGCTGGAGCTTTAATCACCCTTTTACCGAAAAGTACATTCACCTCATACTTTTACCGACTACAGGCCCATATATTTGACAAATTTTATTAGTAAGGTATGTACTCGTATAATCGCAACACACTTGAGTACATTGCTTCCTAAATTAATCTCGCCTGAAAAAACTGGATTCTTGAAAGGATATGACATTTCTTCCCAAGTATTGTTAGCTAGGGAACTCATACATATGTTAGACAAGGGAGAGGATCAACTATGTTTGAAATTGGACATGATGAAGGCATTTGATCGAGTCAGTTAGGAGTATTTGGAATTGCTACTGTTGAAATTTGGCTTCTCAAGCTTTCTTACACGGATAATAATGAATCATTTGTGCACCACACGATTATCTATCGTGATTAATGGCAATCCATCTGCCTATTTTCGGCCTTATCGTGGAGTGAAGCAAGGTGATCCACTCTCCCCATTACTATTCATATTATCATCAGAAGGTTTTAGTAGAGGCATAAAAGCTTTGGTTGCAGCAAATTCATTGCAACCTTTATGAGTTGGACGTATGCCATTTCATGTCACACATCTTACATATGTAGACAATTTACTTGTCTTTCTTCGGGGCACAACACAGACTTTACAGAGATTTCAGACATTTCTACATTTATATGAGAAAGCATCGGGGCAAAAGATTAATTATAATAAAAGCAGATTCATTCCATCCACAAACATCTCTACGCGACGACGGTCAATATTTCTGGAAATTCTGGGTATGCTTTCAACACATCTACCATTTCGATATATGGGCTCTATGTTGCATAAAGGAGTTACTCACGTTGGTCATTGTACGACGCTGATAGAACATATAGACACATGCCTACATGGATGGCATAACAAATTACTATCACAGGCAGGCAGACTGGTCTTACTATGGTATGTTATTTCTTCCCTTCCATTACACATTATGGCAGCAGGAGGCCTGCCAAAATTGGTGATTAAGATTATTGAACAGAAAATGTCTCAGTTTTATTGGGGCCATTAGCGACATTGGGTTTCATGGGCAAAAATTCGAATGCCTTGTTTGGAGGGAGGTTTGGGTATAAGAGATCTTCGAGCATTACAATCGGCATTTTTTGTCGAATCTGGTGGAATTATCAGTAGAATCACACCCTTTGGAGTAAGTTTATGCACACTAAATATAGGAATCGAGGAGATTATCGTCCTAGATTACCAGACTCTCCTTTTTGGAAATTAATATGCCGGATTCATAATCTTTGTGAGAAATATTCTGAACAAGATGGCAATCACATACTATGGAAACCCACTCAATTGGGAGAGTTCACTTTGGGCTCAGCATATGACTTATGCCGCGATCTGCATCCAACAACACTGTCAGCTCAATATATTTGGTACAAGCGTCATCGTCCAATTATTTCTAACTTTCTATGGCGTCTTTATAATCGTGCTCTCCTATTGGAGGATTATATTGGACAATATATAATCTCTCGCCCCACCATATGTCCCTTTTGTAAGCTGGCATCCGCAGAGATAGATCACATTTTCCTGCATTGTTCATTTATTCGGCCTCTCTGGACATTGTATTCTGCAACATTGGCTGGTCCAACTCGGATTACTCAGCATTTACGGTCCTATTTATTGTCTTGGTTTTTTTGCGGCAACTCATCCACACTTGCCGGTGTTCTACGCATAATCATTCCAGGTATCATCATTTGCAATGTTTGGCGTGTTTACGCCTCACTCATATATGGGGATACAGTCTCTTGCACGCCGGCCTCTCTCAGACATTTATTCGATCCGACATTTATTTGTGGGCTAAGACGATAGATTTCACAAAACTTTCTTCGGGCTACCCGGCTGTCTAGCCCTTGGGTATTCTACCGCCTCTTCATGTCAAACAGATACAAGTAGTTCGCTGGATTGTTCCACCTACAGGTAGATTCAAGTTGAATACAGATGCTGCAGTGGGAAGATCATTTGCTACTGGTGGAGCAATATTAAGCGATCACACTGGTGCATGTGTGCACGCATTATCTTTTCGCTCTGCTATATTTCTTGCCCTTACAACGGGAAATTATTTTGGAAACGGATTGCAAACAGTTGACTCGTGCATTAATCCAGCCACCACATATTCCGCCTCAGTTTCACATTCGCATGCTTCTCACATTGTCTTTACACAGCAGAATACAAATACAGCACACATTTCGGGAGGCCAACATGGCGGCACACTATTTGGTGCAATATGGATTACATACACCTACGACGTCTTATTTTACCTCTTTCACTCTTCCATATTTGGTTCGCAGCTGCATTACACTGGATGTAACTATTGGGCATCTCCGACATGGGTAATTCCATGCTCTCATCTCCAGCAGTCTTCCATAGGGATTGGCTTTTCCTCGTCCTCCCTACCTGCATTCTGTGGGATGCAGGCAGACTGAGTATAATATTTTGTCATCGATCTTACACCATATTTGACTTTCATTGGTATGCAATACTTAATCTGCTTCTGTTTGGTTTTGCATGTCGATCTCTGGACATTCCAATGGCTGTTTGTACCACCTACACCCGACCGGTCGAGCATGACAAACACATTCAAGACTCTGTAATTGTTTCAAAAGGTGTAAATATGTACTCTTTTTCCTTCGTACAGGATTTTATCCACAAGGGTGGTTTTGTCTGCCAAGGTTTTAATGAGCCATATCATGCATCTTTTGTACTTATACGTTCCGACCTTTATCATCATTCATTCTACTATGTCATGACTTTCTATGTAAGAATGGTATTCCTCCGCCATAAATGAGGGCATATTAATAAAATAAGGAGTCGGATGCTCCTTTCATGAAAAAAAATATAGACACACACAAGAGATCAGATCAATGGTACATGACGCTCATGTAAGGTGCAAGAAATTGAATACATGTGTATCATGTAAGGTGCAAGAAATTGAATACATGTTACACATGTTACTATTAACCACAAATGTCAAAGAAAAAAAGCATGACCACCTTGTACACAGTCCAAGTGATTTCAGTACGTTATTACCGCGTGTTTACGAAATGGAATAAAATCGTGTGGTGCTATCTTCAAGTGTATAGTACATACAATATCTATCAAGTAATATATTGGAAAATAATGTTATCAAATGTAGGATCTAAATTATATGAAACCACGAGATCAACATGCAAGAGCTGCATGAGGACCCTAGTAGGTTATGACGGTAGAAGTCACGTCAATGCACGCAAGATGAAACGCCAAGGGCCCAACTAGCACATGTCTATCAGACTAGCGTGCTAGGCATAGCGATCTATTCAAAAACCCCAAGATGACGAGGCCCAATGAACCAATACTTTGAAAATCAATCCGTCACTGAACTTTAAAAGTTATTAGGTTATAGGTTGTTGGATCAATATGGATTGGCACACTTCTGATTACTCTGCCCGTACCACTGTGGGTACGGGTAGACACGGTATGCTTTGCATTTCCTTGGTCCACTGCTGTATCTTAACTATCCCCTGCATAATTAACGTTTTCTTTACTTCCATTGTGTATGGCCGACGACAAACTTTTGCCTGGCACTCATCATGTATATTGGAGTCTTCCTACAAACTGGCCCGATGCCGCCAAGTTTGCCTTCCTCGAGTCTTCCATATGGATTGGCATTTTTGTGATTTCTCTGCCTGTACTTTATTGGGTACATGCAGGCTCGGTATGTTACATTCATTGGTCCTGCTACTTTTTCTTATGGCTCTTTTTCCCCATTGACGTGCTCCCTTGTTTCCTTTGTGCATGGACGACATCGCAACTTTCGCAGATTTCACTCGCGGACGAGATTTCATTTGGCTATGGGCCACGCCATCACGATCGGGACATCACGCCGTTTTTACATCCTTTGTTCCCCATATATTATATGTGGATTGCTGTAATTATCATTTTACACTGTAACGTTTCACAACATTCCAAGCATATAAATATGTACGCTTTTTCCTTTGCCAAGGTTTTATCCACAAGGGTGGTTTTAGTTGGCAAGGTTTTAATGCGGCATATCATATATGGTTTGGATGTTGATTCCTAACTTTTTATTAGTTATATTTCCTTTTGATGTAATAAGGTTTTCCTCCGCCATACATAAGGCCTTTTCATAATAAAATTTCTCTTTCAAAATATATATATATATATATATATATATATAATAAAATTGCTTTACATAATATATATGTATATATATATAAGGAGAAATATCTCCCGGTGCTATTATTGATGACCTCTCTTAAGGCGGAGGAAAGCCGATTGTACAAATAATACAACTACCAAAATTACAGAGAATGAGCCAAATCAATACAATGGTACTGCTATGAAGACAAATCTCATAAGCTAAAGGGTGCTGCTCATATGTGATATGATATGCCTCATTAAAACCTTGGCAAGCAAACCATCCTTGTGGATAAAATCTTGCACGAAGGAAAAAGAGTACATATTTATCCAACGTGAGTCAGCAAGAATAAGGAGTAGAGGAGTGAATGATGCCGCCGCATATTCCGTGTTCATATTATAACGCCAGTAGCCCACGTCCGCCAAGTCAACAAAGAGAAAGAAAAACATCGTAAGCCAAGATTGTGGTGGATTGCAATACATAATGCATGTATCGATATAAGCAAAGAGCTCGGCACGTACCCGATCTGCCTGTATTAATGCAAATGCAGCTAGGAAATGTAAGAGCAGGCCAGTCTTTATGGAAGACCAAAGCTTGTACAACAGCATTCAGTATGAGTCCCCCTCGCGAAAAAATGAAGTATAGATAAGGTGTAGCAGCAGGATACCAAGATGTGTAAAAATACAGCCACCAAAATGAAAGTATAAAGTAATACCTCCATACCCGGGCTGCCTGCATCACCAAAATGATACAGGCAGAACAACATGTCGTAATCATGTCCATCTCAAGCGCGCAGGTGGGGAGTAGTCAAATCTGTGAGCAAACAACCACGAAAAACTGAAGACAGTTGATGTAAGCTAACAAACTTCGTCAAAGAAGATAAATGCAGGTCATGAGTAGCCAGGTGATGCGCCACTGAGTTTGTCTCCCGTGGAATGTAACAGAGCACCGATGAAGAAAGCTCTAAAAATGTTTTAAGACGGTGTATATCCGCACCCATATCCCCTGTCAACGACCGAGAGGCCAATGTAGTTGATAGCTACAAGCAATCGGTTTCCAATATGAATTTGGTGAACCTAGGTGCATAAAAGATAATAGTATACAATGTTGCATGAAGCTCCGATCTAAATGGAGGTAGATGTGGTAAAGGAAAAGCAACCGCAGAGAGCAGAGCTCCCTCCTCATCCCGAACTACTGCAACTGCCGCAGAACTATGACGACCTGAAGCAGCGCAACATTAATCTTCAGACAACCTGAAGGGGGAGCATGCCACCGAACCACCGAGAACTGATGTGTACGGATAGGCAAAGATAAACCCGCTGCTACTAAGTTTGGAAGCTGCGCTGTAAAACGTTTCTTCGACACTGCCCGACACCATACATATATATCCATACAAATGCGCTCCTCTAATCAGCTAAAGCTATACGTGTCATCACCAAACACAATGCTTATGTATTCTTTCCAGTCATTACTGCATATCGCATGGGGCACCACCACACGCAGCTGACCAATTATGGATCCTGAATCACTCCCCCGTTACATTATTTTTTGTTTTTGTAGTCACCTTTATTTTTTATTCTTTTTGTTGAGTTCTTACTTTGTAGCTGCTGTTCAGCTACTAATTTACATAGGTGCTATAAATATTTTAATTATTTTTCCTGTGATGTTACACACACACACATATATATATATATAATGATCCTACATCACTATATATATATATATATAAAATTAGGATACATGGTTTCCTGGTGGTTGTGGAGAGCACACGCAGTGTTTATCAGCGAGGATTTTCCAGCGGTGACGGTTTCTCACCGTGTGAAATTGGATGGTATAAAGGGGTGCCCGCAGTATCTTTCTCAACGACGGAGGTTCAGACGTTGGCTGCTCGATTTCGTTTTACTTTAGTGGGCACCTTTTGGCGTTGCAAGCAGGCTGTAGCTGCCATCCACCGGGCAATGGATATGCTCGGTTTTGTAGGGACAGTCACGGTAGGGTTGATAGATGATGGGCTTGTATTGCTCAAATTTGCCAAGGAGGAGGACTACAGGAGTTGCTTTTATCGTGGGATATGGCGTATTATGAGGTATGAGATGAGGATTACCTAGTGGACGCCAGAATTCACTCTGAAATATAAGATACCTATGGTGCGTGTATGGATTGTGATGGATGGTTTGCCCAACCACATGCATGATCAATGTGCACTTTACGAAATAGCGTGGGCGGTGGGCTGGCCAATCAAGGTGGACGCTGCCATGCTTTAACTTCCAGCGACCATCGATGGCAAGGGTGTGTGTGGAGGTGGATGTTACACAGGAATTATTGTCTAAAATATACATTGACTATAGGTTTGATTCTTTCTTGTAGTCGATTATGTATAAGGATTTACCCCTACACTGTATGGAGTGTCGGACCTTTGGGCATAAAATGTGCAAGTGTGCTAAGGTCTTGTTCGATGATGGTGAGAAGGTGATGGCGGTGGATAAGGGCGTTACTATTGTGGAGCGTCTGGGGAATAAGGTGGCGGCAAAAGTGTGGCAGCTGAAGGCTCCTCCAGTACAATTATAAGGGGTGGTGTTAGGCCTTCGAAGGAGGGTTGTCGCGATGCTTGTGCGGCTAGAGTTGAGGTGACCATTATGCAAGATATAGCGTGTATGGGGATGGATGCAAAGTATCATCCATCCGTAGAAATTTAATCTCCGGATGAAGTGGAGCATGGCCATTGCTCTGACACGGAGATCATGCACTCTACAGTGAGAGAGCGCATTGACGTCGCATTACAGTAGCAGTTTCATAAGGTCTCAGAAGTGATTGCCCACCGTATGCGCTATCTCCGTCCCTCTCTGGCTGATAGGGACCTGCTGGCTCGTTTGGAACAGCCTCCTAACAGTGAGGGATTTGTTGGAGAAAAGTTAGTTGTGGGAGTCGGAAAATTTTGGATGGCAAGTGGATTTTGTCAAACACCATACTTTGGGCTTAATTACGATTAGTATTCGTTAATCAAAAACGAAAACTAAAAATTCCTAAATTATCTATGTAACGCGTAGATGAATTTAGGTTGTTGAATCACTCGATTCTGATACCGGGTGAATGAAAAATTAACGCTCAAAGTTGGAGTAACATTGGAAGTTATTTGGCGGTTTCTTCCACTACCAATAACTACTCGGTGGTTATTGCAGTAGTGGGGCGGTTTCTTCCACTACCAATAACTACTCGGTGGTTATTGCAGTAGTGGGGCGGTTTCTTCCAATCTAACGGTACAGATCAAAACTGATTGATCTAACGGTACGCATCCAATCATCTGATAACTTCCAGTAACTTCTTCCTCTCTATAAATTCCTTTCATGTTGAAACGTTTTAGAAAGAGATTTCGAAAATCTAAAGGCGTACGCAGCTTCTTCTTCTTCTACTTCTGTTTTTCATAAAACGTTTTCTTGCATTCATTGCGTTCGAGAAATCAGAGCACCTTACAGGTTCGTCGAGTTCTTACGTTGCAGTGCCGTTCGTATGAACAGAAGCCGTTGTATCCTAGGAGACGTTCGCTACTACCGGTTGGGCACAGAATACCGGAGCAATTTGTCTTAAGGACAGAGTCCTAGACTCGCCTCGGTTTGCATTTTCTTTATGCGTTGTTGAACAGAATGTTTATGCATTTTGGATAAATTGTTCACTCCTTTTATGTTGAAACATTACTGTTTCAACCATATTCTTAATTGCCATGCTCAGTGCTTACACGTTGGTTTACATTGTTTCATTATACCGCATATCAATTTTGTACATATTGATAATATTGTTAATTATTAATTTCGGATCTAACAATCTTAAGACAAAATTTTGTGCAGCTTTCAAGTATATCTTTCTGTACTGTTTAAACAGAATTCTGCTTCTGTTTAATTTCTGGATGAGAAAACAGAACTAGTTTCTGTTTCATTTCTGTATGTGTCAACAGAATTTGTTTCTGTTTTGTTGCGAAAGTTGACGGTTCGACACGAACAGTGTAACATGTTTTGTTTCTGTATTTCCACAGAAATCTGAAATTGTTCTGATCTATCTGTTTTGATGCACTTTACAGTGATGGAAAGTGAAGGGTCAAACTCTTTCAATGGCGAGTACCTTGGTCCGTCCGAGGAAGTGAATTCTGCTGTTCCATATGTTAGACAGGCTGAGAAACCTGAAAGGTTCGAAGGAAGCTATTCCCATTTCATAAGTTGGCAACAGAAAATGCTGGTTTTCCTGACCACGTTAGGCCTGGCCGAGTGTCTGACCGAGAATCCTCCGGTGGGTGTACCGGTCGAGGACCTGAACCTAAATATGCTGGATAGCTGGCTTGATAAAGCTTGGGATTATAAGGACTTCCTTTGTTTGAATTATATATTGAGTTGCCTTGAATTTCCTCTGTATAGGCGTTATCACACCTTTACAACTGCGAAATCATTGTGGCAAGCCTTAGATAAGGAATTCCACCCAGAGGATTTCAACAGGAAGAAATTTACTATTTGTAAATTTTTTGATTACAGGATGTCGGAGTCTCGGTCTGTTATGGTACAGATGGAAGATATTCAGAGGTTGATGTATGGAATGGAGGAAGAGGGTGTTTTCCTTAGGGAATCATTCACTGTAGTTGCTATAATTGATAAGCTGCCTCATTCGTGGAGGGAGTTCAGTAGCAAGCTCAAATATGAGCAGAAGAATATGTCAATGGGAGATTTGTTCTTCCGATTGCGCATCGAAGAGGACAAACGCGGATTTAACTAAAGAGCTGTGAACATGTTGCAACCGTTGTATTCATGAAGGGAAACTGGTGCAAGAAATAGTTAATGAGAATGTTTCTATTTTCTGTTTGAGTCTTCTTGTTTATGGCATTTACGTTCGGGTTATGTTATTTATAGGTCATTGTAAAAAATGATCCATCTCGATCTATTTCCCAAACTAAGTTCATTAATGGAAAATGCCCAGTTTGTGTTAAAGCGAAAATGGCCATGTTACCATTTTCTTTAATCGGAAGAAACACTGAAGTTAATTCACACAGATAATTGTGATTTAAAGTTTGTGCAAAACAATAAGTGATAAAAAGTACTTCGTGACTTTTGTTGACGATACTCGATACTGCTATGTTTATTTGCTAAGCAGCAAAGACGAGGCCCTTGATGCTTTCAAGGATTATAAAATTGAAGTTGAGAATCAACTTAGCAAACGAATTAAAGCAATTCGTAGTGATAGAGGTGGCGAATATGATACACCGTTTAATGAATTCTGTTCAGAACATGGCATTATTCATCAAACGACTGCGCCATATTCACCTGAATCAAATGGTATTGCTGAACGCAAAAACCGTACTCTAAAAGAGATGATGAATGCTATGTTGATAAGTTCGGGTTTATCTCAGAACTCGTGGGGGGAAGCAATTCTCTCAGCCAACGTCATTTTAAATAGGATTCCGTCCAAGGAGACGGATAAAACCCCATAGGAACTATGGAAAGGCTATAAGCCTAGTTACAAATACTTGAAAGTGTGGGGGTGTCTGGCAAAGGTTGCTATGCCTAAGCCAAGACAAGTTAAAATCGGGACTAAAACGATTGATCGCGTATTCATTGGTTATGCAACAAACAGTAGTGCATATCGTTTCTTAGTGCACAAATCGGACATTCCTGAGATACATGAAAATGTTGTCATGGAATCAAGGAATGCAGTGTTCTTTGAAAATGTCTTTCCGAAGAAAGACAAAGACAGTGAAGAAGCTAGCTCAAGTAAGCGAGTGCGTGAGGCGACTCCTCAAGGAGATGAGGAACCCGTCAAAGCAAACGAGCCAGAATGCCAACTTCGTTTGGACCAGATTTTCTAACCTATATGGTAGAAAATGAGCCAAGGAATTTTTCCGAGGCTATGTCAACTCCAGAAGCTCCATTCTGGAAAGAGGCAGTTGACAGTGAAATAGACTCGATTCTTCAAAACCACACTTGGGAGTTGGTTGATCTTCCACCTGGAAGTAAACCACTTGGGTGTAAGTGGGTTTTTAAGAAGAAACTTAAAGAGGATGGGTCTATTGGGAAGTATAAAGCCAGGTTAGTAGCCAAGGGCTATAGACAGAAAGAAGGCTTTGACTTCTTTGACACCTACTCACCAGTGACTAGGATCACTTCCATAAGGATGCTAGTAGCCATTGCTGCAGTCTATGATTTGGAAATCCATCAAATGGATGTAAAGACTGCCTTTCTGAATGGTGAGTTAGAGGAAGAAATTTATATGGAACAGCCTGAAGGGTTTACTGTCCCAGGACAAGAAAAGAAAGTTTGTAGACTTGTTAAGTCTTTGTACGGACTGAAACAAGCACCAAAACAGTGGCATTTGAAGTTTGATCAAGCCATGATGTCAAACCGTTTCAGGATCAATGAATGTGACAAGTGTGTTTACATCAAAAACACACCAAACGCCTATGTGATAGTATGTCTCTATGTAGATGATATGCTAATCATGGGTAATACACACGACATCATCTTGAATACCAAGAAGATGTTAACAAGAAATTTTGACATGAAAGACATGGGGGTTGCTAATGTTATTCTAGGAATTAAAATTTCTAGGGTAGCTGAAGGATTGGTCATGTCTCAAAGTCACTACATTGAGTCTGTTCTTAAACGATTCAATATGCTTGATATAAAACCGGTAAAGACCCCACTGGACTTAAGTATACACTTGAGGAAGAACCGGGGTGAACCTGTAGCTCAATTAAAGTATTCACAAGTCATTGGGAGTCTGATGTACATAACAAACTGTACAAGACCTGACTTGGCTTGTTCAGTAAACAAATTGAGTAGGTTCACCAGTAATCCAAGTGACGAACATTGGAAAGCTCTAAATAGAGTGATGAGATATCTGAAATACACAATGAACCTTGGATTACAGTACACAAGATATCCAGCAGTATTGGAAGGATATTGCGACGCAAACTGGATATCAGATTGTAAGGATTCTAAATCCACCAGTGGATACTTATTCACTGTAGGTGGTGGTGCTGTGTCATGGAAGTCTACAAAGCAGACATGCATAGCTCGGTCAACTATGGAAGCTGAGTTTATAGCACTCGATAAAGCTGGGGAAGAAGCTGAATGGCTTCAAAATTTCCTAGAAGACATTCCATGCTGGCCTAAGCCAATCGCTCCTATCAGCATACATTGTGACAGTCAGTCAGCTATAGGACGAGCTCAAAGCAGCATTTATAATGGTAAGTCACGACACATACGTCGGAGACATAATACTATTAAGCAGTTGATCTCTAATGGCGTGATTTCCATTGATTACATAAAATCAAAGGAGAATCTTGCGGATCCGCTTACAAAAGCTTTGCCTAGAGATCAAATGTCAAAATTGACAAACGGAATGGGACTTAAGCCTACAAAGCATGAATCTTTGTAACGGTAACCCAACCTTGTTGACTGGAGATCCCAGAATCTTGGTTCAATGGGAAAACTAAGTTATGAGGATTCAGTTAGCACTTACTCATTCCGTTAAACAAAAGTGCTATCTGCAGAGAACCGTTAGGTTAAGCTAATGCTTTTAATGATGTCCTATATCTTGATAAATCAAGTGGGGTATAGCAGAATACTCTTGATAGGAATCACCTATGTAAGTGTGAAGTGGGGCCGCTTCTATGAGAATTCTGATAGGCAAGAATTCCCTAAAAACACTTTCTGAAACCAGGGTTGTTCATGGCCATAATGAACACAACCATGAGAACCAAAAGGGGTGTTAAAGGAAATGTTGTGTGAGTATCATTGTCTAGGTTCATAGTAAAGGCTGATAGTTCAAGACATCAGGTCACTACCCAGCTGAATGGATCCGATGGTACATCACTAAGAAAGGTTCAAGGCCAGAAGCTACCTCTTCTGATGCAACATTTCTTTGTCTGATTTCTCGATAGAGTCTGCATTCACATTTGCATTAATTTCCATTCATGTGGGGGATTGTTGGAGAAAAGTTAGTTGTGGGAGTCGGAAAATTTTGGATGGCAAGTGGATTTTGTCAAACACCATACTTTGGGCTTAATTACGATTAGTATTCGTTAATCAAAAACGAAAACTAAAAATTCCTAAATTATCTATGTAACGCGTAGATGAATTTAGGTTGTTGAATCACTCGATTCTGATACCGGGTGAATGAAAAATTAACGCTCAAAGTTGGAGTAACATTGGAAGTTATTTGGCGGTTTCTTCCACTACCAATAACTACTCGGTGGTTATTGCAGTAGTGGGGCGGTTTCTTCCACTACCAATAACTACTCGGTGGTTATTGCAGTAGTGGGGCGGTTTCTTCCAATCTAACGGTACAGATCAAAACTGATTGATCTAACGGTACGCATCCAATCATCTGATAACTTCCAGTAACTTCTTCCTCTCTATAAATTCCTTTCATGTTGAAACGTTTTAGAAAGAGATTTCGAAAATCTAAAGGCGTACGCAGCTTCTTCTTCTTCTACTTCTGTTTTTCATAAAACGTTTTCTTGCATTCATTGCGTTCGAGAAATCAGAGCACCTTACAGGTTCGTCGAGTTCTTACGTTGCAGTGCCGTTCGTATGAACAGAAGCCGTTGTATCCTGGGAGACGTTTGCTACTACCGGTTGGGCACAGAATACCGGAGCAATTTGTCTTAAGGACAGAGTCCGAGACTCGCCTCGGTTTGCATTTTCTTTATGCGTTGTTGAACAGCATGTTTATGCATTTTGGATAAATTGTTCACTCCTTTTATGTTGAAACATTACTGTTTCAACCATATTCTTAATTGCCATGCTCAGTGCTTACACGTTGGTTTACATTGTTTCATTATACCGCATATCAATTTTGTACATATTGATAATATTGTTAATTATTAATTTCGGATCTAACAGGATTTACTACAGTTGTGTCGAAGAAACGGCGTTGTCCACGAAAGGAGCTATTTCCTTGTCTTCCTTTCACCATTCTTACTCGCAGTGCTAGTTGCGTTCTCTCTTCACATACGTAACTCACTGTTTCTCAATGAATATTCTCACATGGAACGTGCGGGCTTGACACCGTCTTTGTCAAGGCTTAAGCATCTTATACAGGTACATCACATTGCTTTACTTACGGTCATAAAACCTAAGCAAGTAGAACATCACCTTACCAAATTTTGGCTCCAGCTAGGTTTCTCGAGTTCTTTGGTAGCATATCTGGGTAAAGTGTGCCTGTTTTGGCATACTGTATTGTTTTGTTTGGAGAAAACCCTTGTGTTTGATTAGTGTGTGCATGTTCTTTTAAAACATATTCCGTCAGTAATTTATTTCTAATGGACTTTTCTATATGCTTGTCACACCATTACGGATCGTAAACCTTTGTGGTAGGGTATTCATGACCATGCGGCTGCGATAGTGGACCCGTGACTCTTATCGGGTGATTTTGATACATTTCGAGAGCTCAATGATCATAGGGGTCACTCCACTCATACTTTTGCGAGTTTGGTGGATTTCAATGCATGTATTAAGCATTGCAGTTTAGTGGATATGCCCTATCATGGCATGAGATTTACATGGACAGATGGGGAATGCTAGGCCTTGTGTAGAGGAGACTCGATTGGGTATTCTATAATACTCGTTTTTGGGATTTTTTGGCGATATCTAGCTGGATCACCTACCACGAGTCACCTAAGATCATTCACCTTTATTATTGACGCATTGGGAGCTTCATCCAACTAGTCTAAAACCATTCCGTTTGCTAGATGCATGGCTACAACATCCGGACTTTATGACCTTTATGAAGGATGTGTGGTCTTCTTACCTTACTGTTGTGACATATATGGCCTATGTGATAAGTTGCGGAGATTTAAAAAGGATGTTAAGACGTGGAAGGAGAATGTTTTCGGCAACATCTTTCGGAGATTTGAGGTAGCTGAGAGAGCGGTTAAGATGGCGGAGGCGTGGTTTGATGTGGAGGATACTCCGGAGCACCGCGTAGAGAACCACCATGCAAAGGCCGAGTATGTTGTTGCAGCCAAAACCGAGTACTTATTTTGGGAAACGGAAGGCGTGGGTTCGTTGGCTGACAGATGAGGATGCCAACACGAAGTACTATCATTCAGTTATGAGGGATTGATGTAGTCAGTTAAGGATTCAACAGGTGTTTGCGATGGATGACAAACTCTATGACGGACAATCCACCATACAGGGTGTGGTAGAAGCTTTCTATTCGGCCCTCTTTGTGAAGGAGGAGACGGGCGATTATTCTTATATTCTTGATTATATACCAGCATTGGTGACTATGGAGGATAATACGTAGCTGATATGCCTTCCAGCGGAGGAGGAGGCCTGACAGGCGGTGTGACAGCTTGACCCTCAGAGTGCAGCTGGACCGGATGGTTATCATGGTTAGTTTTAGCGTTCATGCTGGTCTATTATAAGTCGTGATGTGTATAAAGCTATGCAGGAGTTTTTTCTTGGTGTTCGTATGACGATTGCTATATCAAGCACGCTCATTACGCATATTCCCAAGTGTGATGCGCCATCTTCCTTTGGAGATGCAAAATCAATACCCGTATACCAGCTTCTCGCCTCTGTCTTTGCTTCCTTGTCGTATTTCATCGGAGCAAATGGGTTTCATGAAGAGCTTTGATATTTCCACCCAAGTCCTCTTGACTAACAAAATGATACATAAGCTAGATAAGGGGGGTTCGGGTGCACATGTGTGTTTGAAGCTCGATATGATGAAGGCTTTTGATAGGGTGAGTTGAGAGTATTTGGAAAAAGGGAATGTGTTGACTGGGTTTCACAACTTTTTTCATTCGGTTGGTGCTTAACCAGATGCAACAGACGTGCTTGTTAGTGTTTGTGAATGGAGTGTCTTGTGGTTTCTTTAGTCCGGATAGGGGTGTAAAACAGGACGGCCCTCTGTCTCCGTTATTATCAATTTTGGCTTCGGAAGGCTTCAGCTAGAGGCTACAGGCGCATATTAGGCTAGCCTCATATGCAACTTTTGGTTGGGGATGATGCCTCTTTTTGTCTCTCATTTGACGTATGCGGATGACTTACTGTCTTTCTACGTGGTGATATACGAAACCTGTTAACTTTTTAAGTTTTTTTGGCATAATATGAGAAGGCCTTGCGACAAAAAAGTTAACTTTGCTAAAATTCATTTTGTGCCATCTTCTGGTGTCTCTTTGCCGTGCCTCAGAAGGTTGGAGGTTGCCATTATGATGATCTACACTGCCTTGCCTATGCGTTACTTGGGTTCGTACTTATATAAAGTCATAGATCGTGCAAGGTATTGTTTGACTTTGTTGCAGCACTTTGACAGACGCCTAAATGGTTGGCAGAATAAGTTGCTAACACAATCGGGCATGCTAGTTCTGCTCCCTTATGGTTTGAGCTCTTTGCCCTTACATGTTATTATGGCGGCAAGGCTACCTAAATCGGTGATATATGAGATGCAATGAAAAATGGTACATTTGTTTTGGGCGAGAATGGCCAATCGGCTAAGCGCCATTGGGTTTTATGGTGGAGCATAACATTGCAGCAGGACGGGGGTGGATTAGTGGTTTGGGATTTGACTATGCTGCAGGTGCATACACTTGTTGGCTATGGTGTAGTATCATCAGCAGGATACTTTATAGAGTCAGTATATGCGGCAAAAATATGGTTGCCAGGGGGATTATAGGCCATGCATTATAGATTCAGACACACAGTGGACCATTGATCGCTTTCAGCATGTGTATGTGGCGCATTGCATAAGCGAGGGGGAGCATATGATTTGGTCATTGGATCTTCTTGTCCGTTTACCCTGAGTTTCGTGTATGACCTTTGTCAGGTGGCCCGCTCGAAGTTATTCTCACATACTTATATTTGTCACAATCGTCACTGGCCGACAGTACGGCTTATTCTGTGGCATTTATTTCATGGAGCATTTCCAATGGAGGACTACTTATGCAGAATTATGATTATTATGCCTACTAGTGCCCCTTCTGTCCAGTGGCATCTGCTGCGATTGATCATATTTTTCTAAGTTGCCCCACTATATATTCCATATAGAGGTGTTATTCCGATTTGTTGGATATTTCTCTTCCCAGATTGTGCTTCATTCGTACCTACCTTATGTCTTGGTGGTTATCATCCAATTTCTCCATGTTATGGGGAGTTTTATACGCTATATTGCTCGGTATTATTATCTTAAATACTTGGCGGTCTTATACTGCTGTGATTTATGATGATTGTTCATAGAGTGCTATGACGGTGATGACGACAATACGTGTAGATGTTTATGCTTGGTGCTGCGGTATGGATGAGATAAAGCTTGCAGTCACTATTCCGGATTTGTTTCAGGTCGTCTTATGCCTATCATTCATGCTAGGAGGGTGTGTGTACGCTGGTTGCTACCTCACTCGGGACGTATGAAGCTTAATACAGATGCAGCAGTGGGGCAAACCAAGGTAGCAGGAGGTGCGATTCTCAGAGATTCCACTGGTGTCTGTTGTGGTGCGATACACTTTCGATTGCCACAAGTCCCGCCGTTGGAGGCAGAGGCCTAAACGGCTCGCATGGGTCTGCTGTATTTATTTCCACGGTATCCAACGTTGATATTGGAAACGGATTGTCTTGCTTTAATGCAGATGATGGCCATGGTTTCTCGTCCGACCAGCATGTCCGGTTTTTGTCGTTTAAGGACTATCATTGAGGCTTCACATATTGATGTTCAGTACATCCCGTGAGAGACTACCGTTGCAGCACATTTTTTGGCACAACAAGGCTTGGTGGATGACGCTTGTCACGTCTTCCACACGGCATCCACTTTATCTTCTATTGTTCGCGGCTGTGTGACTACAGGTGTTTATATTCCGGCTTTGTGTCATGTTTAGTTGTCTTACCCTTGTATTTTCATTAGCGTGTGTGGTCTGTACTAATGGTTTTCCTCCACCATTAGTGAGGGATGCCACTTTCACAATAAAATACTGGAAGGCACTGTCTTCTTTCATAAAAAATCGATCCTGATCACTCCACCTTTACATTATTTTTTGTTTTTGTAGTCACCTTTCATTTCTATTCTTTTTGTTTAACACACACACACACACATATATATATATATACATATATATATATATATATATGTATATGTATACATATATATACATATGCATATATATATATGTATATGTATATATATATATATATATACATATACATATATATATACATATACATATATATATATATATACATATATATATACATATATATATATTTTCAGCAACCAAATGCTCTGTTTCAAATAGGCAGAATGTTGGGCACTCCAATGAAATTGGACACTGCAACCACTGAGCGCAGCAGGCCATCTATGGTGCGACTATGTGTTGAAATTGATGTGTCGCAGGAATTACCATCACGAGTATTTATACAAACTTCGAAACGTTGCATTGCACAAACAGTGATATATGAAGACAAACCTATGTACTGTTCAACCTGTTCTCGATTGGGTCATTTGTACGATGCTTGTGGCAAAGACCTTAATAGTGGTGAGCTAGTTAAGCCTGCTGCACCAGCAGCAGTAGTCTCTAAGACGAAGCCAAAGCCGCAAAGATGGACTCCAAGGAAAGAAGTGAAGGGTGCGAACGTTGTCAACAAAAAGCCTGATAAAATTAGTCTAGCCGAGTTTATGCCAGCCGATACTAATACAGCACCATCGTTAAAGTCTCCAGAATTATATGCTATAGCTGAAATTTCCCAGGTGCAAGATATCTCTCGTCTCAAAAGTATAGACGAATCTATTTTTCAAACAATCCAGCCTTGCGCAATTGATCCTTCAGCCTCAGATACGGAAGTGGATCATTGCCATTTGTCTCAGGATATGGTAGATGAGCCGACTGATGTTCAAGGTTCTGAGCAGCCGGTGGGACTACCTTTGGTCATCTATAATCCTCATGATTTGTCGCACACGCACACAGCTGAAGGCGATGAGGCACAATTTCAAGTGCCATCCAGACTGTTGCGTCGACAGCATAGACAGCTGGAGGCCTCTTCGCCACCTTTAACCCGGTCCAGAGCGGCTCTCTCAAACGTTTTTGATGTCCTATCTCCTCAATGAAGATAATCATATGGAATGTTAGAGGCATTAGAACCTCTTTGGACAGATTGAAATTGCTAGTTCAGCGTAATCTGGTGGTTATTGAGCCAAAGTCAAGACCCACGCTCTTGACCTTTTTTCGATTAAAACTCAGATTTTCTCAGGCATTATCAGTTAATAATGATTCGATTTGGATATTTTGGCAAGTTTCGTTTCTCAGCCTACAGGAGGAGCGTGTGGGAGCGCAAAATCATTCAATTAAATTTCGCTGGTTGCCCACAGGTAATTTATTTTGGAGCACATTTGTATATGGTTCACATACAGTTACTAGACGGCGATTGTTGTGGGAGGATTTGTTGAATTTTCACACTACACTTGACGTCCCTTGGCTATTGGGTGGTGACTTTAATACTTTCTTAACCCTAGAAGAGCATAAAGGTAGATCGTCACCAACATTGCGATCCTTGCAAGACTTTAATCATTTTGTCACAGCTGCATCTCTTCAGACGTTTGCACCACAGGGTTCAATGTTCACATGGTCGGATGGACGTGGCTTAGGCCGAGTCTGGAGAAGGCTAGACCGTTATTTATGTTCTACAAATTTTTTGGACATGTTTACTGCCATTCATTGTCAGCATTTAAATAGAGCGACTTCAGATCATGCACCTATACTGTTGGATTGTCGAATAGATAATGCATCGTCTGCAGCTTCTTTTAGATACTTAGATGCGTGGGAAACGCACCCGGAGTTTTATAGTTTTGTAGACGCTCAATGGCAATCATTTCCCACAGTTGGTGGCATGTGGGGATTCTACTCAAAATTACGATCTCTCAAGCAGCACCTTCGTATTTGGAACAAAGATGTCTTTGGCAACATCTTTGATGCAGTGATAGCAGCGGAATCTGAGGTTACTCAATGTGAGCAAGATTATGATATGTCAACTACGGACACATCCCGGGCAAATTACCATCAGGCAGTTGCAAAGCTGAGGCTTGCTCAGTCCAGAGCATTATTATTTTGGAAGCAAAAAGCGAATATTAAATGGTATCAGGATGGAGATGCTAACACTAAATTCTTTCATCACACTGTTAAAGAGCGACGTAGAAAGCAGGCAATCCTACGCATTGTTAGTGACACTGATGAAGAACTTACAGATTCAGAACAAATACGAGAGGAAGCAGTTCGATTTTTTAAGGGGTTGTTTACTGCAGAAAACACAACGTCTCATTATGAATATATTCAGGTTTTATATCATATGATATAAGCCATGGTGACGTCAAAATTATAACGGCATGTTACAAGGTCACAAACCGAAAATTGTCGTATCGGGCGACTACCGAAACTTCACCGACATGTCACGTACTTGCCATATAAAGATGGCAAGCCCATATACTTCAAAAATGGATAAAAATTTTGTGGCTCACATGTTACAAACAGCCACTAAGTCATTGCATGTTGGCACAGACAAATAACCTACAATTTAGGTTAGATTTGTGTAGAATTCAAACTTAATTTCATTTTTGCACATGGGCATTTTCTACTCAGCTATTGGAGCTGAATATACACTTCATTTTATGTATATTATGTCACACATAATATATATTACATGTATAAGAAGTCTGAAATTAATCAGAAAAAAATCACATAACCGATGAAAGTCGAAAATTCGGTTTTCTACGAACGTACACGCATGGAACGTTTTTGGCATACGTGTAACATGTATCTAGACACTTTTACACATTCAAGACATGTTAAAGTGTTCTAGAAAATTCAAAATAGGGCTGATTATTATTTACCATATATGTGTAAATATTGTGCATTATTGGACAAAGCTTGCCAAAATAAAATTTCAGCACATGTGCAGCCTCTATACACACGCCTATCTCAGCCTTGTTGGAGCCTAGGTGGAGCTTATTTGGCACTTAAATATGTTGATAATATGCCACACAAGATTGGTGACATTGAAAAGGGCACCACACAAGGAAAGAATTCAAAAGAGACGCATGCTGAAAATTTCAGCATATGTCTCAATGAGTGGGCGAGTTTTGCCTCTTAATGGTCCTCAATTTATCACCCAAAATTCAAGGGATTGAAATGTGATGATATTGTAATTGTTTGAATTGATTTTTAGAACATGTTTTTAGTTTCTCTTGAGAATTTACAGCTCACTTAAAGGGTGTCAAGGTGGACCAATCAACAAGTGACAACTAAGCATGGTCAAATCATCCTTCCAATCATATTGCACCAAGTAAGCAAGATTGTGTCATCTTCTACATAAGGCAATCTTCCAAGGACATTAAAGATAGTTCTCAAGGAATGAAAAAAGCCCTAGGGGCGGCAAACATATGATAAAATGGAGAACATGTGTAAGACTAGGCCAAGCTACAATTCACATTCTCTCAAGTGCAAAAAGCTAGTCTACTCTCTTCTTCCTCCTTTCTTTCTTCTTCTTCTTAGTCTCAAGCCTATTGTTCATATATTCTAGATATTGTATAGGCTTTGAATATACCACCCATACACGTTCAATTTTTGTAAAAGGTTGATCAAGGTGTGATCAAACCTTCATTCGATTGGTGGTGGTGTTCGTGATCGGTTTGTTTGGTTGTTTTGGTTGTAAAAGGGTGGAATGAGTGTTTAACTACAGTCACCCTTGTGGTAAGGTGTTTTTTGTGATTAGTGATAACAGAGGAATGTGTCCTCGAAGACTGGAGTAGGTTGATTTAACCGAACCAGTATAAAATTCTTGGTGTTCTTACTTTTCAACACTTTACTTTTAGTTTCTAGTTTTCTGCATTGATTTCATCGCAACGGTAAGAAAAGTAAATGATTTTCAAAAATCATAAACCTATGCAAAAACATATCGACACGTCCTAGTTTTCATTTGGCGCAAGTTTCACCTCATTTGGATAAGTATAAGTCAATTAAACATTAATAGTTCTGAGACTAGTTCGATCTGATTTTCAGATTTACAAAGGTTGAGAACATCAACGTGGTTGACATACTTTCCAAAGGAATTTCCAAAAACTATTTCAAACCATTAAAATACACATCTTGAGGGTCTTATCACTAAAGTTTCAGATTATTTAGAGTTACCATTTAATAGGAATAAATTGTTCAATTCAGAGTACAGTTTTTGACAGATTTGGACAATCTGACCAAAAGCACATGTTAAGGGGTTACGCTTGGAGTTTTATTTGAAATTTTTGTGGTCACACATAACATTTGAGAGTACATTCACACCAAATTTCATAATTTTTGAAGATCTGCAACTAGGTCGTTTAAATATTTCAAATCAAGATCTGAAAACAGAAACTGTTTTCAGAAGTGAGTAATTTGGGTCAAAAAGTTTTAAAAACCAAATTTTCAGTGCTCAATATTTAACCCCTCTTCTAGTGGTTCTATACAGGTCCTACATTTTCCATTCTCGTCTTTATCGAGTTTAGTAGTTACACTCATAGGGGTGGGAGATGGTTTCAAATTTTCAAAGTTAAACTTTTTAATCATGTCATTTACATATTTGACTTGACTTATATGGATGTCTTTACTAGTTTTTTTAATTTGCAATCCAAGAAAATAATTTAACTCATCAACCATAGACATTTCAAATTCAGATTTCATGCATGTTTCAAATTCTTCAACTAGCTTATGAGATGTAAATCCAAAGACAATATCATCAACATAAATTTGAATAAAGAGTAAATCCGATTTTTCTTGTTTCAAAAATAAAGTACTATATATGGTTCCTCTTTTAAATCCATTTTCTAAAAGAAAGGTAGCAAAACTATCATACTAAGCCCTAGGTGCTCTTTTTAAACCATATAGTGTCTTCTTTAATTTATACATATGATTAGGATATTTTAAATCCTAAAAACCGGATGGTTGTTTTACATATACTTCTTCTTGTATAAAACCATTTAAGAATGCACTTTTTACGTCCATTTGATAAAGTTTAAAATCCTTCATGCAAGCAGTAGCAAGTAATAATCATATGGCTTCTAAGCGTGCTACGGGTGCAAATGTTTCTTCGTAGTCTATTCCCTCTTCTTGATTATAGCCTTGTGCTACAAGTCTTGCTTTGTTTCTAACGACTTTACCATCTTCATTCATTTTGTTTCTAAAGACCCACTTTGTGCCTATTATCGTATTATCTTGTGGTCGTGGCACTAAATCTCATACATCGTTTCTTGTGAATTGATTTAATTCATCATGCATAGCATCAATCCAAGAAGAATCATTCAAAGCGTCAAATACATTCTCGGGTTCAATTTCGGATATCATAGCATGTAATTGATTTATTTCATCCTGATTTATTCTTCTACGTGGTCATACTCCTTGTGTTATGTCGCCTATGATAAGGTCATGTGGGTAATCCCTATGCCATCTTGGTTGATTATTTTCTAAGTTTTCATGCATTTCTAAGTGATCATGCATTTCTAGTGTGTCGTGTTCATCATGTACGATAGTTTCTTCTATATCATCTAACATGGGCTTTAGTACAAAATCATCATCATATTCTTTATTTATTTCATATTCACCGAATTCATTAAATTGCACATGAATAGATTCTAAAATTTGTCTAGTGATAGGATCATAACATCTATATGCCTTAGAATTCACAAAATATCCAACAAAAATACATTCAATGGATTTAGACTCAAATTTATCAAGATTATCTTTTGTATTCAAAACAAAGAATTTACAAGCAAACACCCAAAAATAATCAATTTTATGCATATGATCATTTAAAATTTCATAAGGAATTTTTTTGTTTTCTTTCTAATCGATAAGCGGTTAACTATATAGCATGCACAATTTACGGCTTCCGCCCACAAAATCTAGGCAACTTATTTTCACATAGCATGGTTCTTGTAATTTCTTGTAGTGTCATATTCTTTTTTTCTACTACTCCGTTTAACTGTGGTGTTATAGGTGGTGAAAACTCGTGTTTAATACATTTTTCTTCGCAAAATGCAATCATGTCCTTATTTTTAAATTCGCTGCCTCTATCGCTCCTAATCTTTTTCACATTTAAACCATACTCATTATCAAGTTGTTTTATTAATTTAGCAATCTCGACGGTACTATCATCTTTATTCGCAAGAAATAAAGTCTATGTATAGCGAAAAAAATCGTCAACACATGCATAATGTCGTCCACCAATACTCCTAGTACGACTAGGACCAAACAAGTCAATGTGTAATAATTCTAAGACTCTAGACGTGCTAATTTTATTTTTAGATTTAAGTGACTCGCGAGTTTGTTTGCCTTTAATACAAGATTCACACAACTTAAAGTTGTCTAAATCAAGTTTAGGCAGTCCTCGTACTAGATTCTTTTGTTGAAGTTTCTTAAGAATCGAGATGCCAATGTGTACTAACCGCCTATGGTACAAATGCACGTTAGGTTCATTTGACATAAAAAATTTTACGTTAGCATCTAACATGTCATCCATAGAAAGTGTAAAAAATTTCATTCTCTTTTTCCTTTTAATACCGCCTCACCATTTTTATTTACTATATTGCAATATGGGTGAGTGAAATACACATCAAACTATTGTCATGAAACTGTGAGATGCTAAACAAGTTGTAGGGTAGATTACTTACCAAAAAGACATTAGAGATTTGAAGAGTGCTTGGGTTTCCAATTGTACCTTTTCTGATGATTCTTGCTTTGTTTTTCTCTTCAAAGGTCACCGATCCACCTTTTGTAACCTTCTTCAATTTTGAAAACAAGCTCGGGTCACCCGTCATGTGTCTTAAGTAACAACTGTGAAGGAATCACTTGATTTATGTATCTTTAGATGTATGTGTTCCCTGTAATGTGTAACAACGATTTAGGTACCCTTTTATTTTGGGTCCTTATGAGTTAGTTCTTCACCCCTTTGTAAGAGTACCTTTTGGGACCCAAACTTGGGTAACCTTCCTCGGTCTTACAAATGATGAGAAAAGAGATGATGAAGAAATATAATAACTGTTAGGTGCAAATCCATTTGGCCTATGGCCGAGAATGCCCTTATGCTCATGATAAGATTTTCCTTTTTGATATGCCTTTGTGTTAATGTACATGGTGCGTGATCTAGAAGCATTTGTGTTGTATGAATGTCGTGTATGCATTAATGGTTTCCTTTCATATCTATACCGCACATAATTATATTTCGTATGAGATGAAAAAGAAGAAGCACGATGAGATGAAATGAGCGGTGATCTAGGCGTCCTTTTAGATTGTATACTTGTCTTGTATACACGCGGTTTCTTAGATGAGGATAAAATAAATTTGGTTGATTTATTTTGTATTTCATTTTTCTCAACGTATCCTACTTTGGTTTTGTCACTTTCATGCTTTTGTGAAGAAATGAGGTGATCTAGCATGTTCGTACCCGTATCGAACTGTTTTACCATTCTTTCTAAATCTGCATTTTTTGATTTCAAATTTGAAATCTCGGATTTCATTTCATTATTTTCTAATGTTAATAACGAGACCTCTGATCTCAGTGCATTAATTGTGCAAGACGACTCTTCTTTTGAAGCGTTTAATTGATATAAAAGGTTCGTGTTAGATGATTCTATCAACTTCTTGTCTTCAATTAACCGTTTCTTTTCTTTCGCAAGAGTCTTTGTGAATTTATGCACTTCAAGATAGTCACTAAATAGATCATCATAAGAGGGTATAGAATAAGAATCAGATTCAGAAGATACCTCATTTGATGCTTCGGATGCAAAGCATACTTGTGTCATCTCTAATTCGGTTTCATCAGTGTCAGAGTTAGATGAGTCACTCCAAGTGGAGGCCTTGAGAGCTTTTCTTGTATTCCTTTGTTTAGGTCCTGAGACGGGTCTATTTTTGTTCCAATCCTTGTCACGGTTCTTGTTTGTTTGTTTGTCCTTGTTTGGGCAGTCATATGATAAATGTCCAAGTTTTCCACATTCATCACTTTATCATTATTTTTCTTTTTATTTCTCTTAGTTGGAACAACCTTAGGTTTATTCTTTAATGATTTTCTCATAAATTTTCTCAAACCTTTAGCCAATAATATTAGATCTTCGTTGTCCAATTCAGTATCACTATCATCTACGTGATCAGAAGAGGTAGAGACGTATTCATTTGATTTAAAAGCAATAGTCTTACCTTGTTTTGACGTTGATTCTGATTTCCTTAGTATAAGTTTGTTTTCGTATACCTTTAATGATTCGATTAGTTCCTCTATTTTTATTGATCTCGTTTCTTTACTTTCCTTAGTCGCTGTGACTTTGGGGTCCCATTCGGATGAGAGACTTCTGTTGAGAAATATGTTTGGATAATTTTCAAAGTCATGATTTTAAGTGATGAATATTTAAAAATGTCACACATGGTGTTATATGTGATTAAAAGTTGAATAAGTTGAACAAGTTGACATCGATCTCTCAGGTTGTTGCTCATCGATCGATCTATGTAAGGCAGAAAAGTTTAAGATCTTTCTGTGAGACATCGATCTCTAAACCTAAGACACATCGATCGATCAATGTACATCGAACTCTCACTTCGATCGATCGATGTAGGCCAGAGACAAAACCTGAACCTTTATGTGAGACATCGATCTATGAAGCTGAGGTACTTCGATCGATCGATGTCTAGAGTTTTTAGAAATAATTTTCTAAAATGTGATAAAATGGTTGTTTTCATTTGTACATGATTTATACATGCTCATTATGTGCTTATTATGTGTTTTTGGTGATTATTATTATCTTGTGACTAACGTGCCTTAGAAGTTTCTACAACTTACCAAAAGGGGCAAAATTGGTATTTTAAGTTTTGTAGGAACATCATATGGTGAAAAATATTTCAAGTGCATATTATTATCTTGGCAAAGGTGAAATTTTTATTATTTTGGACCATCGGGGTCATTTCTGAAGTTTTCTCACACCAGGGGTATTTTGGTCATTTTACCCCCAGGGTATTTTTGGTATTTTCACTCAAGGAATCTCTTGAGCATATTATTATCTTCATTCTGGTTATTATTATTTTGAAGATTATATGGTGATCTTATATCATATTCTCTCAACCGATGATATTATTGACTATAGCTGGATATGTGACGATTTGAGATGTCACATTCTATTTTTTCTTCAAGACCCTCTTATATATGTTATAAGAGGATATTAATCATCATCTTTTAGAGATTACAAGGTGTCCTTGGTGCAAGATTCATCGCAATATATAAAGGAGAAGAAAGTAGGAATTTTGGTGCTATATGTTGACATAATCTTGTCAACACTTATTCATTGTTTTTTATTCACAAAATTTGAGTTGGTATACATACATACAACATCAGAAACGTCCATAAACAGGGGGAGAAGGTGGTGTACTCATTTTATGACTTTTGGACAAGTGGAAAATTCAAAAACAAGCTAGTTGGCAAAAGTTGCCAACTTGAAATTTCAAATTTGAATGTAATGGAGACAAGGTTGTTAGAGATGATTATGGAGGTGCTTTAATTCAAAATTCTCAGCCATCACATGGTCTAAAAGTTGGAGAGAATATGCCATCTATTCACACTATAAATAGGAGGCAAGGTGAAGAAGAGAAGACACACACTTGAAAGCAAAATTGAAGATTGTTGTCTTGCTATTCTCTTCTCATATTTTCGTTCATACTTTGTGTAGCTAAGGTGTTCCAATTTTCTTTTTTCTCCAGCTACACTATACACACCTTCTTGAGTTGGATTTGTATGATTGATTAGCCAAATTTATAAGGCTACATCAATAGGTGGTTGAGGTGTTGTAACCAAGAGTTGCATAGAAGTGATTATCCAAGTCTTGAATAGGGTTGGTGTATAACCCAAGGATCAAGCTTGGCTCTTGTTGTAAGGTGTTCATTTGATAGTGAAATCCAAGGAAAGGTGTTCCTTGGGACTGGAGTAGGTCACATTGACCGAACCAGGATAAATTCTCGGTGTTCTCTTGTTTCTTTATTTCTATTTTCTGCCCGTTTTGACTGCAGTTTCCACACAACTTCTCACAATTTGAAAAAATAGCTAAAAATTTTCAAAATTTGTGATTTTTGGTGGAGTTATACTTCAGACTGTTAGCTTTCATTTGCAACAAGAATCACTTGATTTGAGCAAGAGAAATTTAGTCTTTCAGTCTTTGCAAGATAACTGCTCCAGTCTGGATGCAATCTGACCAGTTTTGAGAAAACTTAAATTCTGTATTTTTCAAGAGTTGGTTAAGGTCAGAGCCTTTTGGAAACTTCATCTACACATCCTAAGGGGTGTTTTGATATAAAGATCAACCTTTTTGGTTGAGTATTCAAAGAGAAACACGTTTTGCAAAATCAGCAACATTCTGTCCAATTCTGTCCAGATTGACCATCTGAATCTTTTTATTTATTTGAAGGGTCAAACGATCTTATTGTTGTCTGATTTTTGGATAGAGTGTTGTTAACTCATTTAAGTTAAATTCTGGAAAGTTTCATAATTTTTGGAGTTGTGTACAATTATTTGTGAATTTTTGAAAAACAGGTTCTGAATCTGAGGTGGTTTCAGATTCTGTTTTCAAAGGGAATTTTAACAAAGGGTTGTAGTGTAATTTCCGCTAACCACTATTCATCACCCCCCTCTAGTGGTATTTATTGCAGGTGCACGGTCCAACATTTGGTATCAGAGCCAGACCAACACCACTAAAAAGAAGCAAGATTCAAACTCATACGAACAATACAAGGCCAAGAAACAACGATTCATTATATACTGCTTGTCTCAAATCCAAGGTACATACTATGGCTATTGTTTCTCACAAAGGTGAGTTGGAAGGTATGTCTACACAACGCCCTCCTCTTTTTGATGGCAATAATTTTGTTCATTGGAAACTAAGAATGAGGCTATTCTTAATGGCTATAAACATCGATTTATGGTCTATAGTTGAAGATGGGCCGTACATTCCAACGAAAGTTACACAAGTTAGTGGAGTAACTCAAGAGGTTGAAAAATGTAAAAGTGAATGGTCGTCAGATGATAAAAAGAAAATGTCCATGAATGCTAAAGCTATGCAATTACTTTTGAATGGACTTACAACTTCTGAAGCAGGATATGTGTCAAATTGCACAAGCGCACACGACATGTGGAAATCACTTGTATTAAAGCATGAAGGTACTAGTAGTGTTAAAGAGTCAAAATAAAACATGCTTATGACTGAATCAGAGACTTTCAAAATGTTGCCAAACAAATCCATAACATCTATGGATTTGAGGATTACTAATATTTTCAATGCCCTTGAAGCTTTAGGAAAGTCATTTTCGAACAGTGAAAAGGTTCAAAAGGTGTTACGAAGCCTCCCTGCTGAATGGGATCCAAAGGTGACTGCAATCGAGGAGACAAAGTCAATCACTAAGATGGATGAATTGATCGGGTCTCTTAAAGTTTACGAGGTTAAATTAAACCAACGAAAGTCTGAATCGTCTAAGTCATCCGGTAAGTCAATAGCTTTCAAAACAATCGAAACACATGCTAGTTACCATGATAGTAATAGTGATACTAAATTAGACGATGACTTGATATTGATAGCTAGAAAACTTAGAAAGTTTTTCAAACGTCCAAATAGGAATAGACAACGTAATTCTTCTTCTTCTTCTTCTTCTTCTCAACCTAGGAAGAATAACACAAACAAATGGTATAATAAAAAATTAAAGTGTTATGAATGCGGTCAAAAAGGACATATTTCATATGACTGTCCCACGAAGAAAAATAATAATAATAACAACAATAATAAACAAGGCAAGGATAACGAGGCTCAAACGACAAAGGCAAAAGAGTCTAAGGCAAGAAAAGGGAAACGAGCAATGAAGGTGAGCACATGGAGCGACTCATCCGACTCAGAATCCAAAACTGAGGAAGCTCAAGTCTGCTTCGTATCCAACGAGGATAAACGCAAGGAATGCAAGAAGGAGGCAAAGTCAAAGAATCTAAAAACCAAATGGGTTTTAGATAGTGGATGTTCGAGGCATATGACGGGAAACCCCAAACTATTCATCGAATTGGAACATATCAAGAATGGAGGAAAAGTAACATTCGGTGACAACAACAAAGGACAAGTTGTTGGAAAAGGAACAATTGGGGACCCTAACACATTTCAAATACGAAATGTGTTATTAGTAAGCAATCTATCTTATAATTTACTTAGCATTTCTCAACTTATAGATTGTGGTTATAATGTCTCCTTTCTTCCCAATTCTTGTGATATAATAAATGAAAAAGGAGAAATGGTTTTAAAAGGAAATAGAGATGGAAATATTTATACTCTTACCTTAGATAACATGTTAGATGCTAAGGTTAAGTGTCTAATATCACATGACTTAGATGTAAATTTATGGCATAGAAGATTAGGCCATATAGGAATTTCAACTATTAAGAAATTGTCTAAAAAGAATTTAATTAGAGGAATGCCTAAGTTAGACTTAGATAATTTTCAAATGTGTGAAACATGTATTAAGGGAAAACACATAAAAGAAACCTTAAAACCGAAACATGAAGTGAGTACTAGTCATGTACTAGAATTGCTTCACTTAGACTTATTTGGTCCAAGTAGGACAAGAAGTCCAGGTGGACACTACTATGTGTGTGTCATAGTAGATGATTACTCACGCTACACATGGACATTGTTCTTAACACACAAAGACAATGCTCCATTAGCAATCGAAACCCTTATTAAGCAACTTGAAAACATTTATGAAGAAAATGTTAAACGAATTAGAAGCGATAGAGGTGGAGAATTTAAAAACAAAGACATAATCAAATTTTGCGAACTATATGGAATCAAACATGAATTCTCACCACCTAGAACACCACAACTCAATGGAGTTGTTGAACGTAAAAATAGAACGATTCAAGAAGTTGCTAGGACAATGCTGTGTGAAAATAAATTACCTAAATATTTATGATAAATAGGCTCACTATTAGAAAGAAATTAAATAAAACGCCTTACGAATTGCTAAACAATAGACAACCTAAGATAGATTATCTTAAAGTATTTGGATGTAAATGTTTTGTGCTGAACACTAAGGATAATCTAGATAAATTTGAACAAAAGTCTATTGAATGCATATTTGTTGGGTATTCAACTAACTCAAGAGCATATAAGTGTTATAATCCTGCATCTAGAAAAATAATTGAATCCATACATGTGAAATTCAATGAAAATGCATGCTTTGAAGTTAGTGATAAACATCAACATAAACAAGAAACAAATGTTGAAAATATGTTTGATGATGATGTATTACTTGAGCCTGTACTTGATCATCTAGAACCAACTCCCCCTGAACAAGACAAACATGAACCCTTAGATGAAATAAATCAAGAGACTCTGCAATTAGAAGATACAACTAATGATCCAATTACATATGATAACATTCACACTAATGAAATATTTGAACAAGATGAGGGTGAACTTAATCAATCTAGGAATTGGTGGCACCCTAGAGAACTAATCATTGGGGATCCAAGTGTTGGGGTTAAAACACGTAGAAATATAAGTCAACTTGAAGGACATAGCTTAATCTCACAATTAGAACCTAAGAACGTAAAGGAAGCCTTAGGTGACATATCATGGATAGATGCTATGCATGAGGAATTAAATCAATTCACAAGGAACAACGTGTGGGACTTAGTACCTAAGCCTGAAGACAAGTCTATCATAGGAACTAAATGGGTTTTTAGGAATAAAATGGATGAACAAGGAAATATTACAAGGAATAAGGCTAGACTAGTCGTACAAGGTTATAATCAACAAGAAGGAATAGATTATGAAGAAACCTTTGCACCCGTTGCACGACTAGAAGCAATTAGATTGTTACTTGCGATTGCAAGTATAAGCAAAATTAAGCTCTTCCAAATGGATGTCAAGAGTGCATTCTTGAATGGATACATCCAAGAAGAAGTGTTTGTCAAACAACCTCCTGGATTCGAAGATCCGAAGAATCCGAACCATGTTTATAAGCTTAAGAAAGCTCTATATAGTTTATAACAAGCTCCAAGAGCTTGGTATGATAGATTTGCAAACTTTCTTATTGCAAATAATTATCAAAGGGGGGACCATCGACAACACATTATTCCTAAGAAGAAAAGGTAATGATTTGTTAATAGTTCAAATATACGTAGATGATATAATCTTTGGTTCAACCAACCCTACTTTAGTAAAAGACTTCGAAGAATGTATGAAGTCAGAGTTTGAAATGTCAATGGTAGCAGAGTTGAATTATTTCTTAGGACCTCAAATCAAACAAACCCCTCAAGGAATTCACATTAGCCAACTTAAGTATGTCAATGATATGATTAAGAAGTTTGGCTTTGAAGAGTTGAAACCTACAACTATGCCTATGAGTGTTAGTACCAAACTTGATAAGGATGAAAATGGTAAACCTTTTGATGACACACTTTATAGGTCTATGATTGGCTCATTGTTATACTTAACTGCATCAAGACCTGATATTATGTTTAGTGTGTGTATGTGTGCTAGGTTTCAATCTTGTCCTAAGGTATCACATTACAATGCAGTGAAAAAGATCTTTAGATATCTTAAGCATACACCTCACTTAGGACTGTGATATGATAGAAACGCTAAGTTAGAATTACACGCATATAGTGATGCTGATTATGGTGGTTGCAAGTTAGATAGAAAATCCACTAGCGGTACATGTCAATTGATAGGAACTAATTTGATCTCTTGGTTTTCTAAAAAGCAAGCTAGTGTAGCTCTTTTTACCACTGAAGCCGAGTATATCGCTTTGAGTTTATGTACTACCCAAATACTTTGGCTTAAACAGCAACTTAGTGATTTTGGCATTAAAATGAATAAGATTCCAATTTTCTACAATAGCACAAGTGCAATCAATCTTTCCCGGAATCCGGTGCTTCATTCTAAGGCCAAACACATTGAGGTGCGATACCACTTTCTTCGCGATCATGTTCAAAATGAGGATATAGTGATAAACCATATAAGAACTGATCACCAAATCGCTGACATCTTGACCAAACCCCTTAATCAAGCCACTTTTGAAAACTTACGAGCCAAATTAGGCATGATGACTTACGATCCCATTGCATAGTTCTATCTTTTGCATGATTTGCAAAATAAAGGGGGAGATAGAATAAGAACATGATTTTAGTTGGTAAGTCATGTTTTAGTTGGTAAGTCATGATGAATCATATGCTAAGTTTTTTATTGGTATAAATTTTGGAGCATAGGTTAAGGGGGGGAGTATGAGTTGAGGGGGAGCAGCATACTATTTAAACGTTGAAAACATAGTTGAAAACATTTGGTTTAACTTTTGGTTAAACTTTTGGTTATAAGTTGTGACATTAAAATCATGTTAGGTTATTTTGAAAATCATCCAAAAGGGGGAGAATGTTGAGAAATATGTTTGGTAAGTCATGTTTTAGTTGGTAAGTCATGATGAATCATATGCTAAGTTTTTTATTGGTATAAATTTTGGAGCATAGGTTAAGGGGGAGAGAGTATGAGTTGAGGGGGAGCAGCATACTATTTAAACGTTGAAAACATAGTTGAAAACATTTGGTTAAACTTTTGGTTAAACATTTGGTTAAACTTTTGGTTATAAGTTGTGACATTAAAATCATGTTAGATATTTTGAAAATCATCCAAAAGGGGGAGAATGTTGAGAAATATGTTTGGATAATTTTCAAAGTCATGATTTTAAGTGATGAATATTTAAAATGTCACACATGGTGTTATATGTGATTAAAAGTTGAATAAGTTGAACAAGTTGACATCGATCTCTCAGGTTGTTGCACATCGATCGATCTATGTACATAGATCTCTCACATCGATCGATCTATGTAAGGCAGAAAAGTTTAAGACCTTTCTGTGAGACATCGATCTCTAAACCTAAGACACATCGATCGATCAATGTACATCGAACTCTCACTTCGATCGATCGATGTAGGTCAGAGACAAAACATGAACCTTTATGTGAGACATCGATCTATGAAGCTGAGGAACTTCGATCGATCGATGTCTAGAGTTTTTAGAAATAATTTTCTAAAATGTGATAAAATGGTTGTTTTCATTTGTACATGATTTATACATGCTCATTATGTGCTTATTATATATTTTTGGTGATTATTATTGCTTTGTGACTAACGTGCCTTGGAAGTTTCTACAACTTACCAAAAAGGGCAAAATTGGTATTTTAAGTTTTGTAGGAACATCATATGGTGAAAAATATTTCAAGTGCATATTATTATCTTGGCAAAGGTGGAATTGTTATTATTTTGGACCATCGGGGTCATTTCTGAAGTTTTCTCACACCAAAGGTATTTTGGTCATTTTACCCCCAGGGTATTTTTGGTATTTTCACTCAAGAAATCTCTTAAGTATATTATTATCTTCATTCTGGAGCTGTGTTATTATTATTTTGAAGATTATATGGTGATCTTATATCTTATTCTCTCAACCGATGATATTATTGACTATAGCTGGATATGTGACGATTTGAGATGTCACATTCTATTTTTTCTTCAAGACCCTCTTATATATGTTATAAGAGGATACTAATCATCATCTTTTAGATATTACAAGGCGTCCTTGGTGAAAGATTCATCGTAATATATAAAGGAGAAGAAAGTAGGAATTTTTGTGCTATATGTTGACATAATCTTGTCAACACTTATTCATTATTTTTTATTCGCAAAATTTGAGTTGGTATACATACATACAACATCAAAAAATTCCATAAACAGGTGGAGAAGGTGGTGTACTCATTTTATGACTTTTGGACAAGTGGAAAATTCAAAAACAAGCTAGTTGGCAAAAGTTGCCAACTTGAAATTTCAAATTTGAATGTAATGGAGACAAGGTTGTTGGAGATGATTATGGAGGTGCTTTAATTCAAAATTCTCAGCCATCACATGGTCTAAAAGTTGGAGAGAATATGCCATCTATTCACACTATAAATAGGAGGCAAGGTGAAGAAGAGAAGACACACACTTGAAAGCAAAATTGAAGATTGTTGTCTTGCTATTCTCTTCTCATATTTTCGTTCATACTTTGTGTAGCTAAGGTGTTCCAATTTTCTTTGTTGTCCAGCTACACTATACACACCTTCTTGAGTTGGATTTGTATGATTGATTAGCCAAATTTATAAGGCTACATCAATAGGTGGTAGAGGTGTTGTAACCAAGAGTTGCATAGAAGTGATTATCCAAGTCTTGAATATGGTTGGTGTATAACCCAAGGATCAAGCTTTGCTCTTGTTGTAAGGTGTTCATTTGATAGTGAAATCCAAGGAAAGGTGTTCTTTGGGACTGGAGTAGGTCACATTGACCGAACCAGGATAAATTCTCGGTGTTCTTCTCTTGTTTCTTTATTTCTATTTTCTGCCCGTTTTTGACTGCAGTTTTCATACAAATTCTCACAATTTGAAAAAATAGCTAAACATTTTCAAAATTCGTGATTTTTGGTGAAGTTATACTTCAGACTGTTAGCTTTCATTTGCAACAAGAATCACTTGATTTGAGCAAGGGAAATTTAGTCTTTCAGTCTTTGCAAGATAACTGCTCCAATCTGGATGCAATCTGACCAGTTTTGAGAAAACTTAAATTCTGTATTTTTCAAGAGTTGGTTAAGGTCAGGGCCTTTTGGAAACTTCATCTACACATCCTAAGGAGTGTTTTGATATAAAGATCAACCTTTTTGGTTGAGTATTCAAAGAGAAACACGTTTTGCAAAATCAGCAACATTCTGTCCAATTCTGTCCAGATTGACCATCTGAATCTTTTTATTTATTTGAAGGGCCAACGATCTTATTTTTGTCCGATTTTTGGATAGAGTCTTGTTAACTCATTGAAGTTAAATTCTGAAAAGTTTCATAATTTTTGGAGTTGTGTACAATTATTGGTGAATTTTTGAAAAACAGGTTCTGAATCTGAGGTGGTTTCAGATTATGTTTTCAAAGGAGATTTTAACAAAGGGTTGTAGTGTAATTTCCGCTAACCACTATTCACCCCCCTCTAGTGGTGTTTATTGCAGGTGCACGGTCCAACAACTTCTTAGCACTTTTTGAACCTTTTCCTGTGTAGAGAAAGCTTTTCCAAGAGACTCAAGAGAGTTATAAATGTTAGTCAAGCGTAAGTCTATATCAACATAGATTCGTTTGGTAATAACTTGAAAGACTCAAGAGTAGACATAAGCATGTTTATTTTGGATTCTTTTACTTGACTAGTGCCTTCATGTTTTATTTCAAGAACTCATCACATTTCTTGGGCACTAGAGCAATTTGACACATAACTCGATTCACTTTTACTCAACCCATTTAAAAGAAGTTGCATGGCTCTAGCATTCATATTTAATTTCTTTTTTTCATCACTAGTATATTCTTGTTTTGGTTTTACGACTTCTAGTGTGACACCATCAACTGTGGATAACTTAGAAGGAATAAAAAGACCATCTTCTATAATGGACCACAAGTATATATCAATAGCCATAAGAAAGACTTTCATTCTAAGTTTCCATTGTATAAAGGACTCGCCGTCAAAAGAGGAGGCCTTTGACTCAACATACCTTCTTGTTCGGTCTTGTGACTAGTGGATGCCATCTCACAAAGATCGTTGGATCCTCTTGTAGTGAGTGTGCATACGCTCTGATACCACTTGTAGGACCTGTATAGCACCACTAGAAGGGGAGGAGAGGTTGAATAGTGAGTACGGAAAATTTAGTTTTTAAAATTTTTTGACCCAAATTATCACTTCCGAAAACAATTTCTGTTTTAAGATCCTGAATTGAATTATTTAAATGACCTAGTTGTAGACTTCCAGAAATTATGAAATTTGGTGATGATGTACTCTCAGATGTTATGAGTTACTCACGAAAATTTCAAATTAAAACTCCAAGCCTAACCCCTTGAAAGTACGTTTTTGGTCAGATTACGCAAATCCGCCAGAAACTGTACTCCGAATTGAAAATTTTATTCCTATTAATTAGTAACTCTAAATTGTCTTAAACTTTTATGATAAGACCCTAAGGATGTATATTTTAATGGGTTGAAGCAGTTTTTGAAAATTCCTTTGGGAAGTATGTCAACCACGTTGATGTTCTCATCCTTTGCAAATCTGAAAATCAGATTGTACTAGTCTCCAAACTATTAAATTTTGATTGACTAATACTTATCCAAAGGAGGTGAAACTATTGCCAAATGAAAACTAGGACGTGTGGCTATGTTTCTGCAAAATTGTATGATTTTCGAAAATCATTTACTATTTTTACCATTGCAATGCAATCGATTCAGAAAACTAAAAACTGAAAGTAAAGTGCGGAAAAGTAAGAACATCAAGAATTTTATACTGGTTCGGTTAAAACAACCTACTCCAGCCTTCGACGACTTCCTCAGTTATCACTAAACACAATAAACACCTTACCACAAGGGTGAATGGAGTTAAACACTAAATCCACCCTTTTACAATCAAAACAATCAAGCAAATCAATCATGAACACCACCACTGATCGAATGAAAGTTTGATCACATCTTGATCAACCTTTTACAAGCAATGAACATGTATAGGTGGTATGTCCAAATCCTATATAATATGTGGAATATATGAATGATAGGCTTGAGACTAAGAAGAAGAAGAAAGAAAGGAGGAAGAAGAAGAGAGTAGTCTAGCTTTTTACACTTGTGAGAATATGAATTGTTGTTTGGCCTTGTCTTGCACTATCTTGCCTTTTTATCACTCTTTGGCCGCCCCCTAGGGATTACTTCCTTCCTTGAGAATGGTCTTTAATGTCTTTGGAAGATTGTCTCGTGTAAGAGATGACACAATCTTGCTTACTTGGTACAATATGATTGGAAGGATGACTTGTCCTTACCTTGTTGTCACTTGTTGATTGGTCCACCTTGGCATCCTTTAAATGAGCTGTAAATTCCAAAACAAATCTGAAAACATGTGCTCAAATTCTAGTCAAATAATTACCATACAATCACACATTAATCCCCCTTCAATTTTGGAAGACAATTGAAGACAATTCAAGGGGGAAAATTGGCCAGCAATAGTAGACATCTGCTGAAATTTTCAGCATGTGTCTCTTTTGAATTCTTTCCTTATGTGATGCCCTCTTCAATGTCACCAATCTTGTGCGGCATATCCTCCACCAATTGAAGTGCCAAATAAGCTCCACCTTGGCTCCAACATGGATGTAGTAGGCGTGTAGAGAGGCTGCACATGTGATAAAATTTTCTTTTGGCAAGCTTTGTCAAATAATGCAAATATTTATACATATATGGTAAATAATAATCAGCCCAATTTTGAATTTTCTAGAACACTTTAACATTTCTTGAATGTGTAAAATGTGTCTAGATACATGTTATATCTATGCCAAAATCGTTCCATGTGTGTATGTTCGTAGAAAACCGATTTTTCGACTATCGTCGATTATGCGATTTTTCTCCGATTAATTTCAAACTTCTTACACATGTAATATATATTATGTCACACATAACATACATAAAATGAAGTGTATATTCAGCTATAGTGGCTGACCAAAAAAAACGTCCCATGTGTAAATAATAAAGTTGAGTTTGAATTCTCCACAAATCTAGGCTAAATTGTGGGTGCTTTGTGTGTGCCAATATGGTATGACTTAGTGGCTGATTATAACATGTTGACCACAAAAGTTTGAAGTATTTTTACTGTACATAGACTGACCATCTTTATATGGCAAGTACATGACATGTCGGTGAAGTTTCGGTAGTCACTCAATAATTTTGACGTCACTATGAATTATATCATATGATATAAGACCTGAATATATAAATACGAGGTATATATAGTGGTGTGATGTCAACGTACGTTTATAATATATGTGACATGTCGGAAGTACGTCGGAATATAAATATATAGTGCCTTTTAAAAACAAATATGGATATATATATTAAATTATAATAAGGGGATGACGAGACTTTCCATTTCCAATTTGTTGCCATATAGCTCTCTCCAAATATGTCCTCATTTAATGAACTAGTTAGTTCATTAACTTAAGCACTTCACTTGATGAACTAGTTTAGTTCATTAGTTATGGCACCTGAAAACAATACAAAGACAAAAAATGTTTGCCATATGATGTAAGCTTTAACGCTTCATGGCTTGTTAGTACGGCAACAATATATATAAGCATATAAAGCATGTGTATCACATAAACGTGTCAAGTAATAATTTATTCATGTATTTCATAAGCACGTAGAATTTAAATCATGCATTTGTAAATCACTCAAACCCTTTTTCTCAACAAACCAATGATGTGAAGACAACTAGGACTTGATGATGAAGATGGTGACACATAAGAGTTCTTATCTTCAAGGCCTATTTCACACTATAAATAGGAGGCAAAGGTGAAGAAAAAAAACACACACATGAAAGCAAAAAAGTTGAAGATCATTTTCTTGCTATCTTCTTTTTCTCATTCGTATTTCATTCTTTGTAGCCAATATGTTCTTGTGACATTTTTTGTAGAGCTACAAGCCTCTTGTGTCTCATTTATAAGATTGATTAGCCAAATCTATAAATCTACATCAATAGGTGATAGAGGTGTTGCAACCAAGAGTTGCATAGAGGTGTTCATCCAAGTCTTGAATAGGGTTGGTGTTAACCCAAGGATCAAGCTTGATTCTTGTTGTACTTGTGTTTATTTTCATAGTGAAATCCAAGGAAAGGTGTTCCTTGGGACTGGAGTAGGTCACATTGACCAAAACAGGATAAATCTTTTGTCTTTTTTGTCTTCTTCTCATTTTTCTGTTTTTCTGCCCTTTTTGACTTCAGATTACACACAATTTTCATGTTTTGAAAAAATAGCAAAACACTTTCAAAATTCGTGATTTTTGGTGGAGTTATGCTTCAGACTGTTACCTTTCATTTGCAACAAGAATCACTTGATTTGAGCAAAGGAAAATTAGACTTTTAGTCGTTGCAAGATAACTGCTCCATTCTAGCTGCAATCTTATCAGTTTTGAGAAAACTTGAATTCTGTTTTCATCAAGAATTGTTTAAGGTCAAGCTCTTCTGAAAACATAAACTAGACAACTTAAGGAGTGTTTTGATATAAAGATCAACCTTTCTGGTTGAGTATTCAAAAAGAAACACGTTTTCAAAGTTCATTATTATTCTGTCCAATTTAGTCCAGATTGACCATCTGAATCTTTTTATTTGTTTGAACGGTCAAACAATCTTATTTTTGTCTTATTTTTTGAGAGTATTGTCAAGACGTTGAAGTTAATTTTTGGAAATTGTCATAATTTTTTGGAGTTGTGTACACTGAGTTTTGAATTTTTGAAAAAGGGTACTGAATCTGAGGAGGTCTCAGATTCTGTTTTCAAAGGGATTTTGCTAAAGGGTAGTAGTGTAATTTCTGCTAACCACTATTCACTCCCTCCCTCTAATGGTGTTTACTGCAGATGCACGGTCCAACAATTCCCATGAAGGATCCTAAGGATAATGCCATCTACAACAGAAAGATGGAAGAACATCGATTTTTCCAACTACTAACTTCTGTAGACAATCGACATGAGGTCGTGAGAGAGACCCCCTGAAGCAAGAACCTCTTCCCTTGGTGGAGATAGCCTGCGGCCATCCGACAGGAAGAGGCAAGGATGGGGATTTTAAGGGGTATCCCTTCATACACATAGTCATCATCAGGGATCGGCCTTGGATTAAAGCTCCAAGGCCGACTAGACAGACCCTCGACAGGAAAACAACGCTCCCAAACGTCATTGCGTGGCAACGACAAGGAGGACAGGGCCAAACTTTGGTGTACTCACTGCGGACTGAAAAAGCACATGAAAGAAACATGGTTTAAGCTAGTGGGCTACCGCAAATGTTGGGAAGCACGGGGAAGAAATAAGAAAAAAAGTAGCTAACAGCACCAAGCAAAGGCGCCATCGCAGATCATTGGACGTGGCACTGAGCACAGGGGTCTGTATTTTGGACGAGTTTTCTCAAACGGGTCGGTCCATGTCCGCCCATGGTGTTATCCAACGGTAGATCTGGTTATGTCATCGGTAATTGGGGCATCGTCTTTCTGTTATCTCAAATTTCTTTTTCTGTCTGTTTACTAGTCGAGTACCTGATCTCTCTTGTGAAACTTGCATACGTGCTAAATAGCAAAAAAGTAATTTATGTCCTAATAATACTCGTGTGGAAACTATTTTTTCATTAGTACATTCTGATGTTTAGGGACCTTCTCTAGTACCTACTCCACAAGGGTTTTGGTATTTTGTTATCTTCGTCGATGATTGTTCTCGTATGACGTAAATTTACTTTCTTAAACATAAGGCAGAAGTTAATGACCGGTTTCATGACTTCTTTCAAATGATTAATACTCAGTTTAACACTACTCTTCGTGTACTCCGCTCTGATAATGGTGGTGAGTACATGTATAATGGTCTTCAACAGTGTTTCTGGGATAATGGCATAGTTCATCAAACATCTTGGCCTTATACTCTTCAACAGAATGACGTTGCTGAGATAACAAAATCGGATTCTCTTGGAAATGACTCGATCTATGATGATTGAGTTTGTCATCTCTACCTATTTCTGGCCAGAAGCAGTCGCTACTTCTGCATATCTTTTTAAATGTCTGCCCACAAAAATTCTTCACCATAACACATCTCTCCACATGTTCTCTACTCAGGTTAGTATTCCATCTATTATGACTCTCCTTCCTTGGGTGTTTGGGTGTTCAGTCTTTGTTCATATTTCTAAGGGAGAGCGCACCAAACTTGATCCATACGCAAATAAATATGCCTTTGTGGGCTACTTTACTCATCAAAAGGGATACCGCTGCTAGCATCCTTCTACCCACAAAATCCATGTCACCATGGATTGTGTCTTTCTTGAGTTCGAATACTTCTATCATTCCCAATCTTTGGCCCATAAAGAGACCATAATATGTGTGTCATTCGACTGGCTAAGTAACCAGAACAGGCCTGAGACTATCCAACAAGAGAAAGCAGGTGGCGTCAACGAACAGACACCGGACCAAGTAGAGCAACCGGAAGCAACAAAGTCAACTCATGAACCTCGTTCAATGGATATTTCTATTGAGGTAAGCGACATGACTACTTCTAGTGATTTTCCTACTTTATTTGATCTCGAAAGTTCTGATGTTCCATCTGAGTTACAGGTATGAGTTCTTCCTCTTAGAGGTAACAGATGAGTGCCACCTCGCAAATACTCACCAGAACTTAATTCTCAGTCCGCATGGTTTCTAGTGCACATCACTCAGGGAAAAGAGGCACCATGCCAAAGTAACATGGCATGTTTAGCGTCTGTACCCCGAACAGTTGAAGAAGCCAACGGGGTCAAGGAATGAAGAGATGCGATGAATATAGAGATGGATGCCTTAGAAAAGAATGAGACGTAGGAGAAGTGTGCGCTACCAAAATGGAAGAAACCCATGGGATGTCAGTGGGTATTTACAATCAAGTATAAGTCAGATAGGACGATGGAACGATACAAGGTATGGCTGGTGGCAAAGGATATACCCATACATCGACTATTCAGAGACGTTCTCCCTGGTAGCATAAAATGATACAATATGGGTGCTTTTCTGTGACAGTAAATAAAGATTGGCCTCTGCTCCAATTCGACATAAAGAATGCTTTCTTACACAGAGATTTAAAGGAGGAAGTCTACATAGAAGTCCCGCCTAGTTTCTCAGAAGTGTTTTGAGATAATGAGGTGCGTCGATTGAAAAAGTCCCTCAATGGTTTGAAGCAGTCTCCGCGTACATAGTTCAGGAGATTTAAAAAGGTCATGAAACAAAGTGGGTACAGAAAAAGTAATGTTGACCACTCTTTCTTTTACAAGCGAAGAGGAAAACTGGTAACGTGCTTAATTATCTACGTGCATGACGTGATTATTACAGGAAGTGATCAGAAGGAAATGAAGGAACTCCAGAGTAGATTATTTGCTGAGTTTGAGATGAAAGACTTGGAGAATCTAAAGTATTTTTTGGGGATAGAAGTGTGTCGGTCTCCTAGAGAGATATTAATATAACAAAAAAAAGTGTGTATTGGACTTGCTGGCAGAAGTAGGAATGCTGGAGTGCAAACCAAGTGAAGTTCCAATGACGACAAACTTAAAGCTAAAATTCACGGAAGGGGCTCCGTTGGTCCCTCATGCGACCAGATATTGCTTATGTAGTTGGGATTGTAAGTCAGTTCATGCACAAGCACAAGAAGAACACTTAGAGGCGGTAATGTGTATTGTAAGGTATCTGAAGGGCACAACTGAATGAGGTATAATGTGTAGAAGGTGTGGGCACCTGGATATATATATGTGTATACAGATGCAGATTGGGCAGTCAACCCGAATGATAGAAGGTCCACGTCATGATACTTTGCCTTGGTTGGAGAGAATCTAGTTATATGGAGGAGCAAAAAACAAGGTTGTCGCGTTATATAGCGCATAATCTTTTGTGTATTTTGAAAGAAATGTCTCTATGAAAAGTCAGAAACTCAATCCATGTTACACCCCGTGACTTTTAAGCACGACTTTCAACACGTTAGGTCAACCTTAAATACAATTTAAGTAATGATGTAGGATGTGTTAGTTAGTTACTTAAAATATAGGAAAAATAAGAAAAGGGGTTAGAAGTAGAATTAGAGGTAATTAAGGGTAATTACATAAAAAGCCCCTACTAAAGAAAGGGGAGTTACACCACACTTTGGTATAACTCCCCATTCACCTAATTGGGGATGGTTAAACAGTGCCAAAAAGGGGAGAGAAACTGCAGGTGAAAAGAGAAGGAGAAAAAGAGAGGAAGAAGAAGAAGAGAAGAAGGAAAAAGTGAAGAAAGAAGGCCAATCTAAGTGCAATCTTTACCGAAATTCTGCAGTAAATCCGTAAGCCAACTAGAAACAAAGGCAAGTAATCTTTCTATACGCTTTACGAAAATTTTGATAGTTTAGGCCCTATGTTCTTACAAAGAGAAAACATGAATCACACATTAGTATTCTTGTCTTGTCTATCTTAAATGCTTTGCTATATGTAAGTCTTGTTGCTAATTGTGTAAAGTCTTGCTCTTTGGGCCATATTTCTGAAAACAGTTGTGGTGCTTTATTGTTTGTCAAGCATGCCCATAAAAGTCTATATTTTGACGTGCTTATTGTCTTGCTCTACTCTTATGTTGATTGTCTATACTTAGACGTTGAGAGTAAGTGCAGGAAATTGAGAGATGAGTGATGACATTGCCGTAGTCTTGTTTTGTTGGGAAAGTTGATGAGATCTTTTGAAGGTTGTGAATGATTGAAGGCTAGAGTGGATATTGCTAGGCATGACTAGGCATCAATTCATGTTTAGATGTGTGTTAAGTAAGATGAATCTAGATGTTAAGATGGATCTTTAAGTGTTGAAAATGGAAGGGTTGAAGAAGGAGGGTGTTGGAGAGGAAGTTACTGCAGAAAACCTGCAGTTTGGCATCGTCAGAACACTTCGAACGCCTACATTAGGCACTCTATGTCACATTAGGCGCCTAATGTAGCGTTGAATGTGTCCTGAAGCTTTCCCGTACAGAAAAACTGCAATTTAGAACCGTCAGAACACTTCGAACACCTACATTAGGCGCTTTATGTACATTAGGCGCCTAATGTAGCGTTCAATGTGTCCTGAATCATCCCCGAACACTTCGAACGCCTAGTATAGGCGCTTTAAGTCACTATAGGCGCTTCATGTAGCGTTCCAACTGTACGGGAAGTCTTTTTGACCCTTTAGGCGTCCTATGTAAGTTTAGCAACTTTATACACTTCCTTTGAACATTAAATGCAAGGGTATTTGAGGTGTAATTGAGGAATACATGGTAAGATTGACTAAGTAAGAATAAGATTGAATCCCAAGTGAATTAGTGAGACGAACGGACTTGGAAAGATACAAACAGGGAGTGTTTGAGGTGCAAGACCGTATGCTTGATATGTAAGATGTGTGTGATATACCTTTATTATCTTCCATTGTTCATAAATTACAAAGTGTTTTGAAAGTGTACTAGAGTTGTAAACATTAAGTGTGAATGAGTAGGGTTAAGCATGAATTCGAAGTGGATTCGTGATACGAAAGGGCATGAAGTGGTATGAAGGAGGCGTATTTGAGTTGTAAACGTTAAGTGTGAATGAGTAAAGTTAGGTATGAATCCAAAGTGAGTTAGCAATATGAAAGAGCACAAAATGGTACGAAAAGGGTGTGTTTGAGGAAGTATGAACGAGCAAGATTAAGTGTGAACTCGAGATGATTTCGTAATACGAAGGGACATGAAATGATACGAGCAGGATGTGATAGAGGTTCAGGACTTTGTACTCGATATGTACGGTGTATGTGTGTGTGTTACATGTTTGATATGAAGTTACATGTGCATCCTGCATCATGACATGGGCACTTGCATTTGATTTGAGATTTGCTTTGCGAAAGAAGTATTTACAAGAAAAGTTAAAGTTTTCGAAAGACAATGGCTGCTGGTTGATCACAGGGTATAAAAGTCACGCCTGCGGAAGCATGGTATAAAAGCGTGATCTGTGAATCAACAGCAGGGTATAAAGTATTTTATGGGGTCGTGGACCTATCAGCACGGAAAACAAAGTTATTTTATGGGGCCGTGGACCTTTCAGCACGGATATATGATGTATGTAATGGGGCCGTGGACCTATCAGCACGGATATATGATATATGTAATGGGGCCGTGGACCTTTCAGCACGGGGTATAAAGTTATATGTTATGGGGCCGTGGACCTTTCAGCACGGGGTATAAAGTTCTGTTTGCTGTGGACTGATCACCCACAGGGTATAAAGTTCTGCTACGCGAAGAATATGATATGTAAAGTGATGAAATGTTTTGTGAAATGACATGCATGACATGTTTATGAAAGAAGACATATGCATGGGTGTTGTGTGTGATTTTAAAGAAGTACATGCATCATGATACACGAAGCATAAGAGTTGTCATGCAAGAAACGTGGTTAGTTTATGACTTGCTTATGTGATACGTCGTTTTAATACATGCTTATTCTCGTACCCGTGTACCATATATGTGCTTTATCTGTTTTGAGAAATTCTTATTGAGATGCTATTTGCTAACCCCGAGCACCTATATTTTGGGCAATGATTTATACACTGGTGACTCATCGTGTGTGATTCCGTAAGGTGTATAGACGGGTTACTTGCTGGCGATAATTTCGCTAAGAACAGATACTCTATTCCTTTTCAGGTGAGCCAGAATATGAAATGATATTTATCGAAGACGATGGCGAGTGGGTTCAGTGGGATGATGGACATGGAAGTAGATAGATGCTGGACTACTTTATTTCAGTTTGGAAAACTCCATGTTTATTATGCTGTACTGGAGGATAAGTTAGACAGTTGTCTAAACATCCTTTTAGTTCCGATGTACTTTCTAGTTGTATTAATGATGATAAAGTTTTAAATTTGATGACGTTTCCGCTGATTTATCTTACGTCGTGAATGATGTACACTTGATCTGCTTTGACGCTTCGTAGTTCTCATAGTAGACTACGGCGGGTGCACTGGTTCCGATGACGGTATCGGGCTGGGGCGCTACAGGTGGTATCAGAGACTAGGCTTCAGATCTATCTCGGAAACTTAGGTTCATGATCTTATAGCAAATTAAGATGTAATTTTCCCTTAAGTTTGATCCTTAGGTATAAGTGATGATTTTCTAGAGTCTAAGTATGATCTGGGTTGGGTGTGTGCGAGCGCGTATATCATTTAAATTTCTATAATAATTTAAATTTTCAGACCCCATTGATCTCTTGGATACAACTTTGTGATGCTTTTCTGAAGTATTATGTGCCCAAGACAGCGATCTTAGACAAGATAAGGGCGTTCGACGGGCTAAAACAGAGTCGGATGATAATGTCGGAGTATGCCGACCATGTCCATGCTTTGGGTAAGTTGCTCCTGCGATTATGCCTGATAATCGCTTAAAGATGACAAAATTCGAACGTGGTTTGGACTCAAGAGTTCAGTCAGCAATTGTAAACACATGGATGAGAACATACGAGGACATGATGGATGCATGTTTTCACGTCGAGAGTGATTTCCGCAGAGTGTCGGCAAGAAAGGCCGATGCAGGATACTCCGACAAAGGTAAGAGGTTAAGAGAAGAGATTTGAGTTGGTGGCAGGCCAGGACGTTGGATCAAGGTTCTGAAGAGAAGCTTGGTTGAGAAAATTTCATAGACCCCCACAACAGAATTTAGTTGTACAGCAGGTTGACAGAGTTCGTCGCACTTCAATAAGGGTCATGTCGGCGAATGTAGGAAGTTGGAAAGAGCATGTTATCGATGCGGACAGGTGGGAAACCTTATTCGAGATTGCTCAGAGATGAGAAAGAATGCTCTGGGAGAAGTCGCTCAGTAGCCGAGGACGAATGTCCGCGTCAATGTCATGATTGTCATGGATATTGGAAGTCGCCGATGTGGTATGAGGTACAATTTTAGTGAACAAGATATTCACCAATGTACTCTTGATAGCAGCGTGAACCCCTCTTTTGTGGCAAAGGGATTTGTTAAGCGCCTTTGTGGTTCACCAGAATAGTTGGAGATTCCATACTGTGTCCAAGCCTCCAAGATCAAATTATGATTCCACATTAACATTGACTATCGATTAAAACAAGTAACAGTTAAGAACTCTGAGATAAAGGATATAACCTTCCAAGGGGATTACTGTTGATTCGAAGGAAGTTGAAGTTATTACCGAGTGGTCTGGACCCACGAATGTCACCGAAGTGTGGGTTTCTTGGGTCTAGCTACTTATTACAGGAAGTTTGTTGAAGGATTCTCGACAATGGCGATGTCCTCAGTTGCCTTACTCAAAAGAAGTCCAAGTTTGAGTGAACGGCAGAATGCGAGAAAAGCTTCACAGAGCTTAAGAGGAGGTTAACCATAGCTCCAGTATTGGCTCAATCTTTTGATATTGATGGGTTTGTGATATGTAGTGATGTGTCGAAAAACAGTCTAGGTACGTAAACTGTAGCGTAAGTTATGACTTTCCATCCAAATTGAGTTTTGTTGATACTTCACTTGTAGACTGTGTTTTGATGCAATACGAACGAGTTATCGCGTATGCCTCAGGACAGCTAAACATGAGACAGCTAAGAGGGTTGGAACTACAAAAGGACTACGGCTTAACCATTAATTACCATTCAGGAAAGCTAATAAAGTGGCCAGTGTAGTAAACGGAAAAGCTAACCATGCGCGACAGTCACCACGTGAGAGAGAAATAGAAGAATTTAACTTGGTTTCTGTTTACTCTATAGTAATGTTTTCGTATCATTGACCGTCACACCGAGTTTGATGGATTGGTTGAAAGAAGCTCAGAAGAAGAATAAGACTGTGGGTGATATTGCTGGAAAACTGAGGTATAGTCAGGTTGATGGATTTTAGACCAAGGTGGACGGGAACTTATGTTAGAGGAAAAATGTGTGTACATGATTTAGATGAGCCAAGAAAAGAAATTTTGCAAGGGGGCTTACAGCTCAAGGTTATCAATAAATAATGGTAGCACCAGAATGTACAAGGATCGCTAACAATATTATTGGTGGTGTAAGATGAAGAGACATATTGCGGAGTTCATTGGCAGGTGTCCAGTATGTCAGTAAGTTGAGACTGAACACCAACAACCTAGTGGATTAGTGATACCGTTGGAGCTTCCAGGGTAGAGATAGGAACTTATTACTATGGACTTTGTGGATGATTACCGAAAACAAGAAGTGGATATAACATGATTTTGGTGAATGTGGATCGATCGACCAACCTGCACACTTTATATCGGTCTCGAAGGAAGTATCTCTCGGAAGTTGGTAAATTTAGATATGGACAACAATGTCAGCCTACATGGTGTTCCAATAAGTATAGTGTCTGACCGAGACCAACGGTTCACTTCCAAGCTCTGGATAGTATTCTAGAGGGCCTGGGTAAGGCGTTAAGGATGAGTACATCCTATCACCCTCAGACATGGACAGTCTGAACGGACTACGTATACCCTAAAAGACATGTTAAAAGTTGGTGTCCTGGATTTCAAAAGGAGTTGGGGATGTAATGGTGAAGTTAATGGAGCTCTATCATAATAACAGTCACCACAATGCAATTGATATGGCTCCTTTTGAAGCTTTGTATGGAAGGAAGTGTAGCTTCTCATTCTATTAAGGATGAATTCGGTGGGAGGACCATCACCAAACATGAACGACTCGAGAGGACATTAGGAAGTGCGAGAATCACTCGAGAGAGACTCAAGTCGGCTCGCAACAAAAGTTAGACGGGTTCTAAACGACGACCTTAGGAGTTAATGTAGGTGGAAAGGTTTAATTGAGAATATCACCTAAAACAAAGGTACTATGATATTGGAGTGAAGGGCAATTTAAGTCCCGTTCTATTGCTCCGTATGAGATACTTGAGAAGGTGGGAGTTTTGGTATAGGAGTTGGAGTTACCCCCGGTATTAGTGCAAGTCCAAAAGGTATTTTATATATCTCAGTTTAGGAAGTATGAGACGGATCCGATCAGTGTGCTCGAAGCACAATCTTTGGAATTCAATAGTGAGGTTATATATGAAGAGATACCTGTGAGGATCGTAGAACGAAAGGACCAAGTGTTGAGGAAATGGGTGATCTCTTATGTAAAGGTCCAATGGAGCAACCACACGGAACGTGAAGCCACTTGAGCACTCGAAGAACAAATGCGGGAGAAGTATCCTCAACTCTTCAGCTAAGGTACGTAAGTTTCGAGGACGAAACTTTTTGTAAGGGGGGTGGAATGTTACACCCCGTGACTTTTAAGCACGACTTTCAACATGTTAGGTCAACCTTAAATACAATTTAAGTAATGATGTAGGATGTGTTAGTTAGTTACTTAAAATATAGGAAAAATAAGAAAAGGGGTTAGAAGTAGAATTAGAGGTAATTAAGGGTAATTACATAAAAAGCCCCTACTAAAGAAAGGGGAGTTACACCACACTTTGGTATAACTCCCCATTCACCTAATTGGGGACGGTTAAACAGTGCCAAAAAGGGGAGAGAAACCGCAGGTGAAAAGAGAAGGAGAAAAGGAGAGGAAGAAGAAGAAGAGAAGAAGGAAAAAGGGAAGAAAGAAGGCCAATCTAAGTGCAATCTTTACCGAAATTCTGCAGTAAATCCGTAAGCCAACTAGAAACAAAGGCAAGTAATATTTCTATACGCTTTACGCAAATTTTGATACTTTAGGCCCTATGTTCTTACAAAGAGAAAACATGAATCACACATTAGTATTCTTGTCTTGTCTATCTTAAATGCTTTGCTATATGTAAGTCTTGTTGCTAATTGTGTAAAGTCTTGCTCTTTGGGCCATATTTCTGAAAACAGTTGTGTGGTGCTTTATTGTTTGTCAAGCATGCCCATAAAAGTGTATATTTTGACGTGCTTATTGTCTTGCTCTACTCTTATGTTGATTGTCTATACTTAGACGTTGAGAGTAAGTGCAGGAAATTGAGAGATGAGTGATGACATTGCTGTAGTCTTGTTTTGTTGGGAAAGTTGATGAGATCTTTTGAAGGTTGTGAATGATTGAAGGCTAGAGTGGATATTGCTAGGCATGACTAGGCATCAATTCATGTTTAGATGTGTGTTAAGTAAGATGAATCTAGATGTTAAGATGGATCTTTAAGTGTTGAAAATGGAAGGGTTGAAGAAGGAGGGTGTTGGAGAGGAAGTTACTACAGAAAAACTGCAGTTTGGCATCGTCAGAACACTTCGAACGCCTACATTAGGCGCTCTATGTCACATTAGGCGCCTAATGTAGCGTTCAATGTGTCCTGAAGCTTTCCCGTACAGAAAAACTGCAATTTAGAACCGTCAGAACACTTCGAACACCTACATTAGGCGCTTTATGTACATTAGGCGCCTAATGTAGCGTTCAATGTGTCCTGAATCATCCCCGAACACTTCGAACGCCTAGTATAGGCGCTTTAAGTCACTATAGGCGCTTCATGTAGCGTTCCAACTGTACGGGAAGTCTTTTTGACCCTTTAGGCGTCCTATGTAAGTGTAGCAACTTTATACACTTCCTTTGAACATTAAATGCAAGGGTATTTGAGGTGTAATTGAGGAATACATGGTAAGATTGACTAAGTAAGAATAAGATTGAATCCCAAGTGAATTAGTGAGACGAACGGACTTGGAAAGATACAAACAGGGAGTGTTTGAGGTGCAAGACCGTATGCTTGATATGTAAGATGTGTGTGATATAACTTTATTATCTTCCATTGTTCATAAATTACAAAGTGTTTTGAAAGTGTGCTAGAGTTGTAAACATTAAGTGTGAATGAGTAGGGTTAAGTATGTATTCGAAGTGGATTCGTGATACGAAAGGGCATGAAGTGGTATGAAGGAGGCGTATTTGAGTTGTAAACGTTAAGTGTGAATGAGTAAAGTTAGGTATGAATCCAAAGTGAGTTAGCAATATGAAAGAGCACAAAATGGTACGAAAAGGGTGTGTTTGAGGAAGTATGAACGAGCAAGATTAAGTGTGAACTCGAGATGATTTCGTAATACGAAGGGACATGAAATGATATGAGCAGGATGTGATAGAGGTTCAGGACTTTGTACTCGACATGTACGGTGTATGTGTGTGTGTTACATGTTTGATATGAAGTTACATGTGCATCCTGCATCATGACATGGGCACTTGCATTTGATTTGAGATTTGCTTTGCGAAAGAAGTATTTACAAGAAAAGTTAAAGTTTTCGAAAGACAATGGCTGCTGGTTGATCACAGGGTATAAAAGTCACGCCTGCGGAAGCAGGGTATAAAAGCGTGATCTGTGAATCAACAGCAGGGTATAAAGTATTTTATGGGGCCGTGGACCTATCAGCACGGAAAACAAAGTTATTTTATGGGGCCGTGGACCTTTCAGCACGGATATATGATGTATGTAATGGGGCCGTGGACCTATCAGCACGGATATATGATATATGTAATGGGGTCGTGGACCTTTCAGCACGGGGTATAAAGTTATATGTTATGGGGCCGTGGACCTTTCAGCACGGGGTATAAAGTTCTGTTTGCTGTGGACTGATCACCCACAGGGTATAAAGTTCTGCTACGCGAAGAATATGATATGTAAAGTGATGAAATGTTTTGTGAAATGACATGCATGACATGTTTATGAAAGAAGACATATGCATGGGTGTTGTGTGTGATTTTAAAGAAGTACATGCATCATGATACACGAAGCATAAGAGTTGTCATGCAAGAAACGTGGTTAGTTTATGACTTGCTTATGTGATACGTCGTTTTAATACATGCTTATTCTCGTACCCGTGTACCATATATGTGCTTTATCTGTTTTGAGAAATTCTTATTGAGATGCTATTTGCTAACCCGGGCACCTATATTTTGGGCAATGATTTATACACTGGTGACTCGTCGTGTGTGATTCCATAAGGTGTATAGACGGGTTACTTGCTGGCGATAATTTCGCTAAGAACAGATACTCTATTCCTTTTCAGGTGAGCCAGAATATGAAATGATATTTATCGAAGACGATGGCGAGTGGGTTCAGTGGGATGATGGACATGGAAGTAGATAGATGCTGGACTACTTTATTTCAGTTTGGAAAACTCCATGTTTATTATGCTGTACTGGAGAATAAGTTAGACAGTTGTCTAAACACCCTTTTAGTTCCGATGTACTTTCTAGTTGTATTAATGATGATAAAGTTTTAAATTTGATGACGTTTCTGCTGATTTATCTTACGTCGTGAATGATGTACACTTGATCTGCTTTGACGCTTCGTAGTTCTCATAGTAGACTACGGCGGGTGCACTGGTTTCGATGACGGTATCGGGCCGGGGCGCTACAATCCAGATCTCTCTCATATGTGTTGGAAGAAATGCTTTTGTAGTCGTTGGCTGTGTCAATACATGTTTAGGGCTGCAAGACGCTACCAAGTGCCATGCCCCTCTTATACATGTCGGCCAGATTTCCATGAGTTAACACCACGTGTCGTAATGTCAAGTGAAGTTGCCTTCTTGATGGTGGTTGCCTTGGCCGATATGCTTTTATTAAGCCGGGCCAGACTGAGCTAATTTAACTTGGCTTAAACAATAGCATAGCCGATCTTACAGTTGAGGCTAACCTCAGAGGAACGTTTCGCGTTCCTTTGATGATGCTAACATGACTGTATGATTGAGCCAGTGTGGATGATCTACAACACAGACAAATATTCTTGAAGATTACGACTAAAATAACAAATTAAAAACAAAAGCCCAAATTAGACTCGAATTGATAGAACTGCGGAATATTGATTCCCGGAGAGAATGAAAGGCACGTGGAGCGGATCCTTAGCAGGACATATCATGCTAAATCCAATTGAATCAACAAGCAAGGCTGCTGGGCCGAATAATATACCATCAACCCATTAAGAGCAGCCTACCAAAAGATCCCATTCGACTCGCTAACCAATCAGAAAAAAAAAATCAGGCAGGCAACATAAGTGTCTTTTAATATCTATAGTAGATATATAGGCTTACCTTTAAAAGTGTGAAGCCTTTAAAGCTATGTATGGTGTAAAAGGTTCTACACATTTTTAGTCCACAAAGTTAAAATTCTATCTTTCTCGTTCCAAAAATATTGTCACACATAGTCAAAGACATATTTGTTCAAATCATATTTAAAATTAGTTGTGAAAGTATTTTTCACATTATTTAGTAGAACTTAGTCATAAATAGCTTGAAGATTATTTTGGTAAACTATGAAATTGAATATTTTGAAGATTTGGTCTTAATTGATGTTTGTCTAACTATTTCTGTTGATCAAATATGACAATATTTTTGTGCCATAAAGTATCAAAAAATGGCTACTTATCTTCCACTACGCCTCTATATTTAGGCATAAAAATTGATCTAAATATACATCATTAATCAATATATATCATCTCCTATAATATATATTGCATAAAAATAGTTCATTTTCTATTATTGCTAATTCTCTTTAGTCTCAACGTTAAACATATGATAACTCATACTAATTTGATTTTCTGCTATTTGTAGTAAGCCAGTTCCATTTAGTTGTATTAAGAAATATCATATGAATTTATTTAAGTAATTATCAGTTCATTTGTCATATCCTAGAAAATTATTTTTAGCGAGGGGTAAAAAGGGTATATACTCAATTAATTTATGTTAATTTATATGGAGAAAAGAAGAAGAAAGTATTTATTTTCTCCTAAGGGGAAAAAACGGGGCGACATTGACATATAAGAGGACATAGTAGGAGCTGAAAGATACTAGTATCTTTCATATGCAGATATCTGATGATTTGAATTTACGATCGAAGAACTGTATGAAGTTCTGAGATCATCGCAACAAATATATTACAATGAAGGTAAGAAATCCGCAATCTTTTGGTTGGAAATAATTTTGTTTGTTCTAGGCTTAGAACACTGTATTTTTTTTATTACAATGATTGTATATGTCTTTTATGATAAATTGAAAAAAAGGAAGATCAACAAAGGTTTAGAGTCAGACAGAAAAATTAATCAATTTGAGGAAAGAAGGTAAGAGAAAATATTCTTCTCTTTATTCTTACTTTATTTGCCTTGTAGATGGTTTATATTAAGGGATTGTAACTCTTTAATTGCTTTTGTTGTTTTCACCTTGGTGACGTATATGATTAGTGAGCGATGAAATTATATGTTACGATGATGAGTCATGGTGATACTTAAACTTGGAGAAGGGGTTGGATTGATACATGATATGTTTATGATATTGTAATAGGTGATTTTGGGTCAGATGTTGTAGCGTCCCGTCCCGAACCCTAGGGTCAAAACCGGTACCCCCGCCGTATTCCACTAAGGGATATACAAGGCGTCTGTACGAAACCATTGCACTTATCAAAACGACAGAGTATTCGATTGCGGAAGCGAATTAAATCAACTCAAAACCCTAAATCAAAAGTAAAATCCCCAAAATCATATATAGTCAACATCAAGTCAAAATCCCCTAACAACATCGTAAAGTAACTAAATAAGAAATCCCTAAGCTATGTCCTCAAATGGAATAATAAATAAAATAAAACTTCCTCAATTCTTGATCCTCAATCTCCAAATAGTCTCTACGAGTCCCACTGAGCCCACTCTGAATCTTCTCCAACCCATATATAATCATACCCTGAATCGTCTGCAAGAAAACAAGACGAACGGTGTGAGCGACAAAAACGTCACTCAGTAGGTACCCTGCCTGCATCGGCCATGTGAGATCATACATGCTAGGACAGTAGTGAAATACATATAAGTACGTTAATACGAAAATAGACTGTCCACGTTTTCACAAATACGTACAACGGTCAGAACTTCTTAAAACAACGTATAACGGTCATATCTTCTTAAAACAACCAAAACACATAGTCGTGCAAAATGAGCGTGAAATGCAATGCCACATACGTGATGCATGATAAGCCTACCTTCTGAGAAACATTTATCTAATCATGCAATGCATGACCTCGGGTCCTAACAGAACGGAACGGAACGGAACGGAACGGAACAGATCAGATATGCGACTTACGTCTCGCATATCCTAACAGAACAGAACGGAACAGAACAAAACATATCATATATGCAATGTCGTGATGCATAAATGCACAGAAATCATACACGGAATCCTTCATTTACTTCATTTCTCCTTTTTTTCCTTTTTATTTTTCTTTTTCTTTTTCTCCAGCTTCCTGCATCTCCGTGCCTCACCCATTTTTCAGTTCTTTTTCTTTTTTTTCCTTTTTCTTTTATTCGTCTTTTACTTTATTCTTTTTCCTTTTCGTTTATTCCTCTTTTTCTTTATTCTTTTCCCTCCTTATTTTCTTCAACCCCGTCACCCTTTTTCCCCAGAATCCAGCCGCCCTAATTCCCCCTTGCCTCTCAACCGACCCCGCCTCTTTCCCTCAGCCCCCTTGCCATAACGCACCCCAGCTCCTGCCCCTCTCACCACTCCCGCCCCCAATCTAGTCCGCCCCCCCCAACGCCCCCCACCACAGCACCCCCTCCAGCGACCCCCCTGCTGGCCAGCGCCGCATCTCCCTCAACCCTCCCCTTTCAACTCCCTTGTTCCTCCACCCGGCAGCACGTGGTCATAGCCCACCACCACCGGCCACGCGCCGCCCCTCCCTCAGCCTCCCCTTCGACTCCCTTGTTCCTCCATCCGGCAGTACGTGGTCATCGCCCACCACCACCGGCCACGTGCCACCGGTACAAACACTTCTTCCTACAATTCCGGTATTCACACGCACATCAAAAATCAAACCTTTTTCCGAGTTTCATACGAAAAATAGCATCATACATTTATATACATATACGATCATATATATATATATATATATATATATATATACAGACATACAATTCATCACAGATACATATAATCTAATAATCAAGCATCTATACAAACACTAATACTAATGCACGATCTCGTTTTCATAGGGAAATTAAAGATTATCGTTTGTTGCATTCAAAGGATGTTAAGGGGGCACCTACCTGGTAATTGGTACGCGTTTGAAAGGCTTGATCGAGGCGGTGGTGCTCCTCCTACTCTCCCTAAACTGGCGGCCCTAGGTTGGAGCAAGAATGGAATCGCTCTTTTTTTTTCTCTGCGGCCGTACGTCTAATGTGAGGAGAAAAGAAGTCCAAGCGTTGTTTAAATAAAAATTTGATTAGGGTTTAGAGAAAATTTTCCTAATCAAATTAGGTTTACTAATTAATTAGCCCAATTGACCCTTTTGCCCTTAATTAAATAGTAGGATATAACATTCTCTCCCCCTTGCAAAAAGTTTCGTCCTCGAAACTTGTGTGTTACGTAATCAATAACTTAAGATAGTCCTACATAACTCATTTACCTAGATCATGACCAAACTTAGTATTCCTTGCGTGTTCCGATATGTTATTCATTGCACTTCCTCGATACAGGACTAAGTCTTCAATTCATTCAGTGTGTATATTTACAATGCAATCTTTAAATCCATCGTCCTCTGCCTGGTAGATCGTAACCTATTCTTTCTATAGTTCTCGAGTCAACCTTAAGGATATCGTCATTATATTGGCTTTATAACTCAATCGTTGGTCTATATCGTACTTGTATTTTGTATCATAAGCAACCCTCTAAAATCAGTTCTTAAGTGTAGTACAATCTTTAACTTAACGCCTTGTTCACAAGACTCATCCCTAAAGTTGTATGTAATTTTTGGAATACGTTGTACTCTAGTACGATTTAATTTAGTTATCACTAGCATCTCACAAGATGATCTAGTCCCTATAGGGTTTAATCCTTACTTAATTCTCTATAATTAGTGCTTACAAACTTCTAATTATACCACTTGACGTGTATCATTCAACTTATTGTAATCTACAATACCGGATTCTTAAACTTATCACATAAGATTCATCCCCTAGATAATTAACCATACTAACATCCTTTGTGTATGCAAATATGGTAACCGTTACCCTTCCTTAACACAACCAAGTCTTCAAAATCAGTTCTTATATACTTACGAACTAGCTCTATGATCATGCTCTTAATTTCTCAGAGATATCGTCAGCAGTCTAGTATACGAAATATGTGTATGGACATATTTTTCTTCAAGTTAAAAAGCAAAGTAGCTTATGTAGCTATAATTTTGAATATAGATTTAACTATTTAAAACACTGATCCTTCTAATTTTTTTTGTAAACACGAAACTCAAGTATCATATATTTGTTTTCGCAATGCGATATTTCAAATGACCATTTTAAAAACGATAATATAACTTTTTCCCAAGGCATTTTGGTAAAATTGCGTCGAAACAGTTGAAAACTTAATAATGTAAGGTTTTATGAAACGATTTGAACACACTACCTTCCATTTTCAAAAACAGGTATATATATTTTGAAAGTTATGTTTTGTTTCGTAAAATACAACATTTGAAAACTCCGTGAATGCAAGGTTTCGAAAAAAACAATTTTGACTAAGATAACACTCTTTTTCAAAAAGAAATAAATACATTTGAAACTGTTTCTGGTTCACAAATTTAATAAGTTTATCGCAAGTAGATAAATAACTTTGAAAACATTTAAACGGTTAACCTGCTTGCGATATCGATGGTCGTCAAATTAAATTAATTTTGACCAAGAATAGAAATATTCTGTAAGAAATATATAAACACATCATTTTTGCAAGAACATCAATACTGTAAAAGTTTTCCCCTTTTCAAGGTCGTTAAAAGAGTTGAATTTTTTTTATTATACTGATTTACAATTACGAAAAAAATTAGCCTCGTAAAGTCTAGTAGACTATATAAAGAAATGATACTCAATAAGGTATTTTCAAAAATACATGTCTTTTGAAGTCCTTGTAAAATATAGGTATAACTCGACGTACGTACTTAAATAAAATATTTATCTCCTAGAGAAATAATAGTCCAATATTTCGTATAATTTCTATAATCCATCCTTATTTTCAAAAAAAATCAATCCGTCTATGTATCATTTCTTATAAGTCTAACATTTGCCTACTATGGTAAAATCCCTAACTTAAATTGTCAAATCCTAGCATGACACACTAAATATTTATCGACTTAAGGTAATCTAATTCACCATGCTTCCGAGCGCCATACTGATCAACTATATTTCTTTACTTGGTTAATTGAACCTTTAATTATCTTAGTTAAAGCTTAGCTTAACAAGCAACCACTACTGGTTCATGCTTAATCTATTTCAATTAAAGCCTACTAGATTCAAACCAAATGCTCCGATGTCAACACTTAACCCACAATTTTGTAATTATATGGTATTCCAAGGCACATACTATAATTGATTCTCGCATGTCGCTGTTGTTCAATACCTCTAATAAGACTAATATCGTCGGCTTATTTTGATTACCCTATATTCAACATCTTAGCCCTAGACTATAAATTCATTTGTACAATATCCTTAACTAAACTCTATTGATTATAACGCTAATCGTTATTTAGTTTCTATCATTCTACTATAAATCATCTCTTCGTATTTATTATACTATTATAATTCATTTCTTAGTAACTATAGTCCCAACTTAGACCTAAGCATGCTCTAATGTTACCGTCCAAGTAAGGATATGGACCCGCTTTACTCTACCTCAATGGTACCGAGTACCATATTGCAGTTATGGTAAGGCAGCCCGAGTTACTGCATGGCCCATTAATATGTCAACTAACGTTTGCAGTAGGATATTTTGGTTAACATTGTAATTCATTCAAGTCAATTATATAGTATTCAACTAGGGTTACTAAGATCACGGCTTAGAGAGTTATGATCACCCTTAGATAATGGAGAATTTTATGTGATATTCTAGGGGTACGTGTTTCAAAACCGATCGACTTCTTAAGTTTAGGATCATAACTTGTTTCTAGGATCGTCCTTAGCATCATCATTCCTTAAGTCTAAGATCATGTCTTGTTTCCAAATCATAATTAGTACATAATCAACACTTATTACTAAATCAGTACTTATGTCTAAAATCAATTCTTAATCGAGATCGTTACTTATGTCTAAGATCGTGACTTATGTTCAGGATCATAGCTTATAACTGAGAGCAGTACCTATGTTCGTGATCATCGCTTATGTTCAAATCATCACTTATGTCTAAGATTGTGACTTAGAGGTTCGTAACTTATTTTCTAATATCATGACCTAATTCTACATTTCCGCCGTGTATCTAGGGCCATGTTTTGAAGATCGTACTATCGGCACGTAGTACCTCTTGATCTAATTCTGAAATTAGATCCAAGTGATTGGCAGTGTCCGTTGTGCTGCGCCACCACTCCTCCAAATCTACTCGTAAAAGAATCTCAAATCCGAGTGCGGTGGTGGTGGAGCCTGTGGCTGCTGATGTTGTTGCACCATAGCTTGGGCCATGACTTGTAGTGAGTCGGTCAGGGCCTGGGAAAGCACGACCTGCGGTGGAGCCATATTCTCAGAGTGATTCCCCTTGTCGTTCTTACCGTTCTCTTCTCGACGACGTGTTTGCTACGACAAGAAAACTCAGTTTTTTTTGTCAAGGGCATTTCAGGAATATATAAACTTAAGAAATAGAAAAATACAGACAAATAAAGCGGAAATAAAACCCAACCGTGCCCTAGACCGATCATCACTTAGTCTAAATCAGGCCTATTCTAGGATCAAACTTAGTCTCGGATCATAGCTTACGTCTAGAATCAAACTTAGTCTCAGATCACAGCTTATGTCTATTATCAAACTTAGTCTAAGATCAAACTTGCATCTATGATCAAAACTTAAGTCTATAGTCATCTCTTACGTCTAAGATCATTTTTTTAATTCTACGTTTTCCTCAGTAGATCTAGAGCCTCGGCTCTGATACCACCTGTAGCGCCCCGTCCCGAACCCTAGGGTCAAAACTGGTACGTCCGCCGTATTCCACTAAGGGATATACAAGGCGTCTGTACGAAACCATTGCACTTATCAAAACGACAGAGTATTCGATTGCGGAAGCGAATTAAATCAACTCAAAACCCTAAATCAAAAGTAAAATCCCCAAAATCATATATAGTCAACATCAAGTACAAATCCCCTAACAACATCGTAAAGTAACTAAATAAAAAATCCCTAAGCTATGTCCTCAAATGGAATAATAAATAAAATAAAACTTCCTCAATTCTTGATCCTCAATCTCCAAATAGTCTCTACGAGTCCCACTGAGCCCACTCTGAATCTTCTCCAACCCATATATAATCATACCCTGAATCGTCTGCAAGAAAACAAAACGAACGGTGTGAGCGACAAAAACGTCACTCAGTAGGTACCCTGCCTGCATCGGCCCTGTGAGATCATACATGCTAGGACAGTAGTGAAATACATATAAGTACGTTAATACGAAAATAGACTGTCCACGTTTTCACAAATAAGTACAACGGTCAGAACTTCTTAAAACAACGTATAACGGTCATATCTTCTTAAAACAACCAAAACACATAGTCGTGCAAAATGAGCGTGAAATGCAATGCCACATACGTGATGCATGATAAGCCTACCTTCTGAGAAACATTTATCTAATCGTGCAATGCATGACCCCGGGTCCTAACAGAACGGAACGGAACGGAACGGAACGGAATAGATCAGATATGCGACTTACGTCTCGCATATCCTAACAGAACAGAACGGAACAGAACAGAACATATCATATATACAATGTCGTGATGCATGAATGCACAGAAATCATACACGGAATCCTTTATTTACTTCATTTCTCCTTTTTTTTCTTTTTCTTTTTCTTTTTCTTTTTCTCCAGCTTCCTGCATCTCCGTGCCTCACCATTTTTCAGTTCTTTTTCTTTTTTTCCTTTTTCTTTTATTCTTCTTTTACTTTATTCTTTTTCCTTTTCGTTTATTCCTCTTTTTCTTTATTCTTTTCCCTCCTTATTTTCTTCAACCCCGTCACCCTTCTTCCCCAGAATCCAGCCGCCCTAATTCCCCCTTTCCTCTCAACCGACCCCGCCTCTTTCCCTCAGCCCCCTTGCCATAACGCACCCCAGCCCCTGCCCCTCTCACCACTCCCGCCCCCAATCTAGTCCGCCCCCCCAACGCCCCCACCACAGCACCCCCTCCAGCGACCCCCCTGCTGGCCAGCGCCGCCTCTCCCTCAACCCTCCCCTTTCAACTCCCTTGTTCCTCCATCCGGCAGCACGTGGTCATAGCCCACCACCACCGGCCACGTGCCGCCCCTCCCTCAGCCTCCCCTTCGACTCCCTTGTTCCTCCATCCGGCAGCACGTGGTCATCGCCCACCACCACCGGCCACGTGCCACCGGTACAAACACTTCTTCCTACAATTCCGGTATTTACACGCACATCAAAAATCAAACCTTTTTCCGAGTTTCATACGAAAAATAGCATCATACATTTATATACATATACGATCATATATATATACGGACATACAATTCATCACAGATACATATAATCTAATAATCAAGCATCTATACAAACACTAATACTAATGCACGATCTCGTTTTCATAGGGAAATTAAAGATTATCGTTTGTTGCATTCAAAGGATGTTAAGGGGGCACCTACCTGGTAATTGGTACGCGTTTGAAAGGCTTGATCGAGGCGGTGGTGCTCCTCCTACTCTCCCTAAACTGGCGGCCCTAGGTTGGAGCAAGAATGGAATCGCTCTTTTTTTTTCTCTGCGGCCGTACGTCTAATGTGAGGAGAAAAGAAGTCCAAGCGTTGTTTAAATAAAAATTTGATTAGGGTTTAGAGAAAATTTTCCTAATCAAATTAGGTTTACTAATTAATTAGCCCAATTGACCATTTTGCCCTTAATTAAAAAGTAGGATATAACAGATGTAGAGTTAAAGAGGTAACTTAGGCACAAAAAAAAAGAAAAAAAGAAATGGATGTTGTTATAATGCTTCTGCACATTTCTGAAGCTATCCATACGTATGATAGCCAAGAAAACGTTTGGATAAGCATAGTTTGACATCTAGTGAGTTTTACTATAAAGTATGGGAAGCTAATCAAATGTATGAGTAGAATGTTTGGTAAGTCTCAATACCTTAAGCCAAAAATTAGGAATGTTTAGTTAAAACGTGTGGTAAGTCTCATAATATAACTATATGCTTGGAATGTATGGGTAAAACTTATGGTTAGATCAGTTGGCTATCTGGTCTTGTTTTGACTATATCTTATGATCCAAAACTTAGAATAAGAGTGATTCAAGTTTCATCGGGAACTTCATTCCAAGCTCTCCAACTTTTATGCAAAGTCCAAGGGCTGATTCTTAAATCTTATGGGTCAAATTATGGTTACAAATTTCAGTAAGTCTAAAGGTGGGGTTTGTTATGTTAAGTGTGAGCCACCCAGGTGGGAGTCTTGAAACACTAATGAAATTGCAGTTAAACCTTATAGGCTCCCTAAATGATGTGTTGATGTATGTATACAACAGTAAATGAATAAATATGTTAAATGACATGGTTCTTGTACTTTTTTATGGCTTACTTGATGGTCTTACGTGACTTGGCTAAGGAAAGGCTAAAAGAACTATCATAAAGGTCATAGATGAATGAAATATGTGCAGTGAATGAATGTGTCAAACAATGGTTCATAAGGGTAATGATTGATATGGTGTGACTCCATACAATGTTATGGTTAATAGTAGATTAAAGTACATCAAGTATAACCCTCTTGTTTCAATCATATAATGATGTATAGATGTTCTCGACAAGGTATATAAGTAAAGAAAGACAAAGAAAAGAAACAAACCAAATGAGTTTTGTCTCCAGGCTATGGGAGAAATGTTAAGTATATGTAGCTATCTTTTCTCTGAGTTACTAAAGGACTTACTCCAGGTATGTGGAATTAAGTAAAGTTATGATACCACATGCGGAGTTCCTTTTTCTCTAGATTATTGGGAGGACCTGCTCCAAGTATATGGAGTCATATATAGAGCTATGAGACCACTTGCTGCAGTTATATGAAATTGCCCTTTCTTCGGGTTAATGGGAGGATCTGCTCCAGGTATGTGGAGTTGTAGTTTCTTCGTTATTTGGAAGACATGCTCTAGGTATGTGGAGCTGCCTTTCTCTGGGCTATAGGACTCACTCTAGGTATGTAGAGCTATGTAGATCGATGTAACGCTATAAGACGACCTGTTCTAGGAATGTAAAGCCATGTAAGACAAATTGAAGCAATGTAACGCTATAAGATCACCCGCTTTCCATATGTAGAGCTTTGTAAAGCAAGATAAAGACGTTCCAGGTGTACTAGACTCCTGTCTTTACGCAGAGTTTGAGGAGGGAGCAGATCGCTTTGCGATAATGTAATGCACTTCTATGAAATCATCCGCTCTAACTTCTAAGTATGTGGAGCCATGTAAAGTGAAATGAAGCAGTGTAATTTTATGAGATGATCTGCTTCGGATACATAGAGCCATATAAAATAAAGTAAAGGTTATAAAGGAAGGTCATGACATGTGACAAATGACATGAATATTAGTAAGATAAAAAGAAGCCAATAGCCTCACAACTATGTTCATATGTAACACCATGTTTTTATTAAAAGGTATTGATATGTGATGAATGTTAAATTAAGATGTATCATGCTTATTGTATCACTTCTACCAGGTGGGAATGTGAAAAAAAAGGATAATGAATGAAACACATAAAAAGATCAAAAGCATTGAAATGAACGTGAATAAAGAAGAGTACAAAAATGCCCTGAATGAAAAGAGATAAAAGCCATGAAAGTTGTACGAGTGGCTGTATGTGTAACAATTAAGTATTGAAAAACATAAAGATTAATGAAATAATCAACGTGGAAGGAAAAGTGGGGATAAAACAAAAAAATAATGTAGTTTTAATAAGAAATTTATAATTGTGTAAAGAAATGGAAAATTTTCCTATATAATAAGACGGATTTGACAAAAAAAAAACGTTTTTGTCAAAAACGTCACATAACACACATCTGTGATATTGTTTAAAAATGAAAGCACTTAAGATGTTCATTTTCAAAAACATCACATGCCGTATTTTTTTTTTATTTTTTAATCAGTTATTGTTCCGTCTTCCTCTCCAGTTTCTCCTTAAATGAATTAGTATTCCTAAGAGAAACTGGTGTAATAAATTGAATATATTTCAACGATTTAACAACATAATTGCGGTACCAAAACAAAGGAAATAAACTATGTACTGTGGAAAAACAAAACCACTTTCTTCGCAAATTGAAATTTTTTTTAATATAACCAAGCTTGAATTTTATCCATCCTGCACAATTATAAGCTTCAAACTTATCATAACCAGCCATTTTAGAATATGAATAGCTCTCATCTTAAGTGTAAAATTTTAATTGAGTTTGTTTGACGAAGAGGGAGAGGAAGATGGAGTTTATGTTAAGTGGTTTTGTCTACGGGCAAGAAAAAAAAAGAAAAATATGCAGAAAGATGCAATCTGCAAAAGATGGATTTGTGAACAAAGTTGAAAGAATAGTGTTGAAGAATCGTCTGCATGAATAATCAAAGTGACTAGCCGAGCTGAGGTATCTAGTTGAAGGGAAAGCAGAAACAAGCAAAGTGACTAGTCCAACTGAGGTGCCTAGCTGAAATAAAGGCAGAAGTAAAAGAGTGTAGAGCCGAGGTGTCAAACCGATGTGAGGATAGTGCTCGAGCTAAGGAGATGAAGTGCTAAGCTAAAATATGCAGTGGCGAGGTGAAAGGATGCAGTGCCAAGCTGAAAGGATACAAGGTCGAGGTAATGTGATAAAGTGTCAATGTGAAGAATGAAGAGCCAGGGTGAAGAAGTCAAGATGTAGTGAATCCAAAATAAGAAGTGTCAAGATGAGCTAAAGTGAGAAGTGCCGAAGTGATACATGAGCTGAGCTAAAAGAACACCAAGCCAAGGTGACGAAATAAAGACACACGTCAATGATGGGATGCTGAGCTGCGGAGACGTGAAGACAAATGAACTAAGCAGATGTACCAAGTTGTATTGAGCACAACTGAACAGAACAAGGAAGACAGCAACAAGGAGACTGCACTGCCGAGGAAAAACACTTAGAAAAATACGAGTCTCAAAGACAGCACTGAAGATATAAACAGAGCAAGGACACAACCCAGAAAATACAGAAAAAGGAGAGCTCGTACGAATATACTGTACATACATCCACTAGCTCAGTGGACCAAATAAACAATTGTAAATAGAATATAGCCGTTGGTGGCTTGAGGTTTCTTACCTCTTCCAAGCCTTATAAAAGAGTAGAAATATTGAAGAACGTATTGGAGTTCTAATGGAAGAACTATTGAAGTTCTAAGAAGTCTAAATAAATTTTTTACAATTCAGCCTCCAATGTGTGCTCTTTTATTTTATAACTTATTCTTCCATATTTTACAATATATGCTTTCACAAATGCTTTATTCATTTGCTTCCGCTTCATACTCTGCGCCTCTAAAAATCAACATGGTATCAGAGACATGAGCTCGAAGAAGAAGAAGAAGTTGTGAAGAGAATTACGTCTGGCCAGTCTTTGTTTGCGAAAACTTTTTTTAGAAAACTAACCTGGCCGAGCTTTCAGCGGTTGCTAAAACTTGTTTAAACTCTTCACTTTTCATCTTCCCACTATTTTCAATTTTTTATCTCTAGGTTGTGAAGAGTCATTGCCTTATGCAGAAATCTGCATCTGTGCACAATGTTTTTTTGATAATTTTTTTACAGGCTATGAAGGCCTTTAGCCTTATTCTGAAATCTTTAAATTTACACGAAAATCTTTTCGTTTTATAACAGGCTGTGAAGGGCTTTTGCATTCGTGCTGAAACTTTCAACTCCGCACATGTTTTGTTTTTGAATCTTATTTCAAGTAGGCTGAGAAGGGCCTTAGCCACCGAGCTGAAATATTTCCTAATGGTCATGAACAACCTTAGCATTTGAACTGAAATCTTCAACTTCAACATGCTTTTTAAATCATGTTTTCAATCAGGCTAGGAAGAGCCTTAGCCACCGAGCTGAAATATTTCCTAATGGCCATGAAGAACCTTAGCGTTGGACTGAAATCTTTAGATACTTAGGTCTCAGTTCTTGCAAATTCTTGCTTCTTTTTAACATGCCGCACTGAAGCTTTTAAATGAGAAAAAGACAGCCATTCATTTTTGTTGCTCGGTAGAAACATGTTCAAGTTTTTGCATCAGCACATCCTTTGTATGTCTTCTTCTCAGCTGACTGTGCTTTTTTTTTTATTTTCTAACATTTATTTTGTAGATATTTTCTACACTCTGCCAAACTTTCTTTGAAGAGCCTAACATAAAATCTTCATCTTGAAAAGGAAATAAGAGCATTGGCCGCAAGGCTAAAATCTTAAAGAATGTCACTGTACCTTAATATCAATTAACTTGTTATACAAAAACAAGCTTGATTTCATGTTCTCCAAATATTGGCCTGAATGCCATTTGTTTTTCAATACTGTGTACATATTTTACTTTGAAGTCAGTCTAAGTTTCATTCCTTAAAACTTTGTATATAAAGTTTCTTGATGACGGCCGAAGTGTCATCTCTTCAGAAATCTTCATAAATGTAGGTTGGCCAAAGTGACGCACTCAAAAACTCTTCCAAAGCCATAGAGCCTGAGGTCGTATTCCATAACTCTTCTAAGGTCATAGAGCCGAGGTCGTATTACACAACTCTTTCAAAGCCATAGAGCCTAGGTCGTATTTCAACAACTCTTCCAAAGCCATAGAGCCAAGGTCGTATTTCTAATTATATCCAACTCTTCCAAGGCCATAGAGGTGAGGTCGTATACTAACAATGGACTTTAAGCCTTCAAAAGCCGAAGTACCATTTCTTTATTAGGCCAGAAGATCCTTGTCTGTGATGCCCGAATCTTCTTGAACTGCTTTAAAATTCCATTAAAGGCTTCTTTGTTTTGAACTCAGAACTGCACCCGTACACACTCTTGATCAGCAAATCTTTCAAAAAATACACAAAACTTTAAAAATGCCATTGCATCTCCAATGTATTTTTTTAGTATCGTTTGAGTGTTATCTCAACCCCTCTCTCTCTCTCTCTCTCGTATTTGTCTGAAAATAAAACACAAAATGAAGAAGATAAGTACAAGGAGAGAGAAGAAAAGAGCGATGTGATTGCTCTAGTGGGAGTGACTTCTCTTGTCATAATACATTTGAAATGATTTTTTTTCAACTTGCCCACTTGACACTTTAACATTTAAATATAATATATACATATACATATTTATATACACACACACATATATATACACGCATATATATATGTATATATATATATATGTATATATGTGTGTATATATGTATGTATATATATATATATGTATATATGTGTGTGTGCGTATATTTTGAATATCTTCAGGAATACATGCCACTGAAAAAATGCCAAACAGAGCAGATGCAGAGCTGAGCTTAGCTCAACACAGTTAGTGCTGACCGAGCTGAGCTGACGACAGGTATACAACTATTTCTGGTGACAACCTTGTATCAATGAAATCAGGTATATTCGATTAATTACTTGGGAAGGTAATCCCCTTTTTAGATATCAGTGGTTTTGCCTACATACTAAAAACTTTACTCGTTCCTGATATTCTTATTGCCTAGTAGTGCATACATTAAGAAATAACCATGCATCTATTCACCTATAGTTCTGCATATTCAGAAATTAAAATTGTTCTTAAAATATGCTAAACTGAGCTGGACTGAGTAGGATGGTCGTCATAATCACATTGGCTTTATTATATCTGTGTATCTCGTAATGAATTAGAATCACCTATTAATAAAATAATAATATGTGATGATCTGAAACTTGGAATATTTCTCCTTGATAAGATAAAAAACAATTATGCCTTATGAAATTATTTGCCTCTGAAAACTGAGCAAACACAGTTTTTTTAATTCTAGGCATAACAGATTCAGTTTTATAAATAAAAGAGTACATTCACTACTGATATGTCTTGATGATCAATTTGCATTCATGTCAAAATAAAAAAATTGCATACCTCATTTTTAGTTCTTACGACATACTGATGCATGTAAGTATAAAACTGAAATATCTCAGTTAAATGAAAAAGATTTATCTCTAACAACTAAACACATATATTCTCAAATATATGCAAGGCCAAGGTAATGTGATAAAGTGTCGAGGTGAAGAATGAAGAGCCGAGGTGAAGAAGTCAAGATGTAGTGAAGTCAAAATACAAAGTGCCGAGGTGAGCTAAAATGAGAAGTGCCGAAGTGATACAGGAGCTGAGTTAATTGAACACCAAGCCGAGGTGACGAAGTAAAGGCACGCATCAATGATGTGATGCCGAGCTGAGGATACAAGATGAAGGCAAATGGACTAAGCAGATCTGTCAAGCTGTACTAAGCACAACTGAACAGAACAAGGAAAGACAGCAACAAAGAGACTGCACTGCCGAGGAAAAACACTTAGAAAATACAAGTTTCAAATGCAACACTGAAGAGATGAATAAAGCAAAGACACAACCCAGAAAATAAAGGAAAAGGAGAGCTCATACGAATATGTTGTACATACATCCACTAGCTCAGTGGATCAAATAAACAATTGTAAATAGAATATAGCTGTTGGAAATAGCCGTTGGTGGTTTGAGGTTCTTACCTCTTCCAAGCCTTATAAAAGGGTATAAATATAGAAGAACTTGTGTAGGAGTTCTAATGGAAGAACTATTGAAGTTCTAAGAAGTCGGAATAAAATTTTTACAATTCAGTCTCCAATTTATACTCTTCTATTTTACAATTTATTCTTCTATATCTTACAATTCTATTTTATAATTTATTCTTCCATATCTTACAATGTGCGTTTTCGCAAACGCTTTGTTCATTTGCTTTCGTTTCATACTCTGCGCCTCTAAAAACCAACAAATAGATGAACAAAAAGGAGGGGCAAGGGAGAATTTGGTCGGACGGGAGAGGATGGTGAGGGAGGGGAGGAAGGGAATCGTGCATATGGTGGCCTGCGGGGATCGAACGGAGTAAAAGTGAGGGACAGAGAGAGGTGGTGGTGGGTAACTACGGCAGCAGGTAGGGATGTCAAACGGATAAAACGAATACGGTAACACAGTATCCGTATTCGAATTCGTTTTTGTCTAACTATATCCGAATTCGTATCCGAATCCGGACGGATATTTAGGAAGTCATCCGAATTCGAATATGTTCGGATTCGAATTCGGTGCCGGATATCCGAATCCGTATTATATCTATTTCAAATTTGTTTGAATATCCGAATCCGGATATCCGAATTCGAAATCAGCAAATTTACAACAGTGGTATACATATTTTCATATATATTTTTTTAAACTTTTAAAAATAAATATTTTTACATATTTTTTATATATTATTATATATTTTTATTTAATTTTAAAAATGTCTATTCGGATACGGATATTCGGATACGGTAATGACTATACCATATTCGTATTTGTTTTTCTAATACTATTCGGATACGAACTCGAATACGGTGAAACGAATGTACAGCTCTTACCATATTCGATTCGGACAGCCGAATTCGAATTCTGATGTCGGATATCTGGTAAGTTTTGACAGGCCTAGCAGCAGGCTAGAGGTGAAGTGTGTGAGTAACGGGTTGTGGGAGCACCACCAGAGGAGTAACTAATTAAAAACAAAAAACAAAAAAAGAAGTGGCCTTAGGCCTAGATTGTTTTCGATAGTAATATCTCAGGTGCGTTTGCTTTGTTAAAAACGTTTTAGTTGTGTGCACGAGACATTTTTAACAAAAACTTTTCACGTCTTCTGAAACATTTTTGTCAAATACGTCTTTAGAAATTTTTTAAATTCATATCTCAATTGCGAATTTTCGTATTAAAACTACAATATTGGCTTTTTCCCCTGAAAGGTGAATATAATAAAAATAATTAAAGATGTATTTTTACACTGACCATTTAGGAGCTCACCTCTTTTATAACTATCTATTTTTAGGTTATAATTGATGTAGTTGAATGTTCCTTGTTGATATTTCATTGTGATGTACTCTTGAGATTATGTTTAATTTGGGATTTCTCATGTAGTGAAATGCTTTTTATTAAAAGACTTTATGAGATTTGTTTATGTAAGTTTTTAATTCATACGTTTGCTGACTTTTCTACGTACCACGAGACTAAATGATTTTTATCATATGCATCATTGAGGCATTATCAGTCATCTCCATAAAAAGTGTGTAGGAATCCCACATCATTTGTTTATAACTCAAACTTAACAACTTCCTTTGAAATAATACAACACATCTCATGTAGCTATAAGAATTTATCTTCGTCAATTAATATCATCATTCATTTTAACTTAAATTTGTACCCATGTGCCTTACACAGGTTTATTGGCTAGTTTTTACTGCATATACAAACTGTGCATAAAAGAACGGCGAGACATTGCTAATAATCAATAAATTCAGAATCTTGGTACTTTATTATTTATTAATAAAAAGTTTAATGTTTAATACAAATTACATATATAACATTGAATACGTCAACTCGAAATTCAAAAATTACATAAAAATGTATCACAATAACTCAAAGTCTCAAACTATAATTCTACTTCTTTTATTGTATCTGTCCAAGTCACCTTTCATTGTCTAACAGACTTCCAATCCTTTAAGAATCCTGCAAATCCCATCCCACCCCCACCCCACGACCCCACCACTATCCCCATCTAAGTTGGGTGTTCTGGTGGTGTGCCAAAGGTTTAAGTAATGCATGGCGCATGCTTCAAGCCGACCAAACCAAATGATTGTTCTATAGATATCTGATAGCAACGTATATATTGTAAAAACTCAAATTCTCTTTGATTTCTTTGATATTTTCATGCATGCCCTTTGAATAATAATTTTACGTGGCGATGTGAGTTTGGTATGCATTTGCTGTCTTTTCTATGGAAGGGGACAAGGATAAAGACTCCGACCATTGTCAAGCATGCTATTGGAAGCTTCAAAAAAAAAATTTCCCGTTAAATTCATTACCATTTTTAAGATTGGTGTCAATTACCTATACTTGGCAATCTTACAAGTGAGCGAAAGGAAACATGATAGGCATGGCTGCATTTGTAATTGGCATTATTAATGACTCACATTTTTTTGTTTAAAATGCTAATATATTAATCAGTGAAATTTAAGCATCAAGGGGATGAAACCCATACAAAAACCCTATTTGTAGGTCACATGCTGACCTACATGTACTGTTCATTAATGTAATGTGTTTTTAAACTATAGGAGCATCGCCTATGTCTAAAATGTGCGGGTAGAGTTTATACATCGCTCCATACACATTGGTGCATATTTTGTGTGCTACATCTCTAGATATAAATGATTCTTCTTCAGAAATGTATCTGTTCTGAGCTTGCGAGATATAATATACCGTGGCTGCCAAGACAATTTTTGTCATCTTGGCTCTCGAAGCTTTCTCTTTGAGTCTGCGCGAACTCTAGGTCAGAAGTATGTTGTTGGATCTAATTCCTCTTGGTAGAGCTAACCACGTTGAGATAGATAACCAAACATGTCTGGTAGTCGAGCAGGAAAAGAGTATGTGATGCAGCGTCTCTTGTTCTTCCAAGCAGAGGTAGCATACTCTGTCCTCCAAGGACTCTCATTTTCTGCGATAATGATTAATATATCAAGCTTGATATCATCCATTTACGCATGGCAATCTCACAAGTGAGCAAAAGGAAATATTCGAATTAGAGTTGAATTATTTTCAAATTACTTTCATCATGTTGATGTTGATATTTTTAGGCCTCGATATGGAGTTTTTATGTTTGTGATCGACTTCATGTTGTTTTTCTATGAATCATAGGTTGTGGGTTTCCTTGACAAAGTTTCTCCCTCCAACATGTCAAACATGAGATGCCTCGTATGGTGACTGCAGGGAATTTCGTCGAACAGGTGGAGTAATGTGTCGAACACATTGTAGAACAGTGATGCAGCTGGTAGAATGGTTGCTGGATGCACTTTAGTGCTTAAGGTTCCGTATGGAAGTGAAAGTGTTATGGATTGGCTGCAGCATGGTGTGTGATTGTTGAATGCGCATGGAGGTTGCAGGTGCAGTGATCGAATGATGCAGAGGAGGCAGTTAGCAACTGCAGCTAGCGGGAAAAGTTTAAATCCAGCCAAATGACGTTTGTACCCTTAGTTTAATAATGGATAGAAGTTAGTTGTGAAGGGCTCTTTTGTAATTTTCCTTTTATCTTCTTTGTTGTGTATAAATTGTAATCGAAGTGCTGAAAGTAAAGATGAAGAAAGCAGTTATTCCTTTCTCTTCCAATTGAGTGTTCTTCTGGAATTTTCTCTGCAATTTTTCATGCTCATCATGATTCATCTCTTCATCTCTTTGATATCAAATTGATTCGTCAATATTTGTCATGGTATCAGAGAATTAATTCTTTGAATTGCTTGAATTTTGTTTCGAATTCTATCTGTTTAGAATTGATATGGCCTCTTCATCCGTTACTTTCGGAACCATAGATCCACATGAAGATCCTTTGTATATACATCCATCGGACAGTCCTTCTCTGAGTCTCACTCAGACTCCTCTCACGTCACAAAATTATCACGGTTGGAGTAGGATTGTGCGGAGAGCGCTGGAGGCTAAAAACAAGGCAGGATTCATAGATGGAACTGTTGCTAAGCCTGCTGAAGGAGATCGTAAGCTGCCTATTTGGACGAAGGCTAACAATATGGTAGCAGCGTGGATCACCAACTCTGTAAGTACTCCTATTGCTCAAAGCATTATGTGGATAGATAATGCTGCAGAAATATGGAAGGATTTGAAACTTAGGTATGGGAATGCTGATGCATTCAGAATTTCTGATTTACAAGAAGAATTTTACATGATTAAGCAAGAAAGTTTGCCTGTTACTGAGTACTATACTAAGTTGAAGGTTGTGTGGGAAGAGCTAACTGTTTTGCGAACTATGCCGTCTTGTTCTTGTAGAAGGTGTACCTGTAATATCACAGGTCAAGTGAACAAGTTTGTGGAAGATGATTTCGTGATTAAGTTTTTAAAAGGTTTATCTGATGAATATGAACCTGTTAAGTCTCAAATTTTGCTCATCAGTCCATTACCGGATGTTAATACTACCTTTTCAATGGCTGTTAAATTTGAAAGGAAGATAATGTATTCAAGTAATCAAGCAGTGTTTCTCAACAATCCTTCTGTTGTTGCAAGTGGAGGAGACAAAAATGTAATGTTTGCTAATCAAGGGGATAATAGTTTTAAGACTTCAACATTTAAGCAAAATATGAAGTCGCAGAAGAATTTTAAAAAGGATGGATCGTTTGGACAAAACAGTACGAAGAGGCCTATATGCAGTCATTGTGGGATGGTTGGGCACACGGAGCAAAAATGCTATAAAAAGCATGGATATCCGCCAGGATATAAACCTAAGGGGCAGGTAAATTGTGTGACTAATGCTGATTCACAATTTAATCCCAATGCTCAGACATGTGAGACAGGGTATGATGACAAAAAGGATTCAGCAAGGTCTTGTAGCTCTTTTACTCAAGAGCAGTACCAACAATTGATGTGCATGTTTAGGGAATTTCAGCAGAAATGAATCAAAGAGATTGCAAGCCCAGGTGATAATGTAAATGGGCAGCATGCTGTCATGTCAGCTCAGCATCTGGGTGTCGCTAACAATGAAACAGGTAATGTATCATCTAAGAATCTAGGATTATGGATTTTGGATTCAGGTGCTACGGATCACATATGTTGTTCCTTGAGTCTCTTTGATTCGTGTCATTCGGTTAATTCCTTGACAGTAAAGTTGCCAAACAATCAATCTGTAAGAGTCACACACATAGGTACTGTCATTATAAATCCAAACCTGGTACTCAATAGTGTCCTGTATATACCAACTTTCTGCTTCAACTTGCTTTCTCTCAGCAAGATCACCCAACAAAATCATATTGCTGCCTTATTTCAGTCTGATCATTGTGTATTGTATGAGCAGATGAATATGAAGACGATTGGTTTAGCTGAATTGGATCAAGGATTATACAAGCTTATATCTACACAGAAAGCTTCTGAACCAAAACATCATTCCCTTCAAGCTGCTCTTCAATCTAAGGCTTCGTTATGGCACTCCAGACTTGGCCACATTCCGTTATCCAGATTGAAAGAAATCAATAGGTTAGATCCCTCAGTAGTTGTATCTGACAGCTGCTCTTCCTGTTCCATATGTCATCTTGCCAGACAAAAGAGAAAGCCATTTCATTCTTCTGTTTCATCGACTGTAACTCCTTTTTCTTTAGTTCATGTTGATATTTGGGGGCCATATAGACACCCCACATTGTATCATCAAAGATATTTTCTCACAATTGTGGATGATTTTAGTAGATACACTTGGGTCTACTTGATGAAAAATAAATCTGAGGCTAGGAGCATTCTTCAAAGCTTCTGTGCCTATGTGTCTGTTCATTTTGATAAGCAAATTAAAACAATTCGTTCTGACAATGGTTTAGAGTTTCAGATGAACTCATTCTATGCGAATAAGGGGATAGTGCATCAAACTAGTTGTGCATATACGCCACAACAGAATGGCTTGGTTGAACGCAAGCATCAACATATCTTAAATGTGGCAAGATCTTTGAAATTTCAAGCAAACATACCCATTCAGCTTTGGGGGTTTTGTATCCAGTATGCTGTATACCTGATCAACCTTATACCATCCCCTGTTATTGACAACAAAACCCCACATTATCTGTTGTTTAATGAAAATCCTTCTTATCAAACACTTCGAGTCTTTGGGTGTTTGGCATTTGCAGCTGACACTCGTCCAAATAGAGGTAAATTTGCTCCTAGGTCTAGAAAATGTGTCTTTCTTGGCCTGTCACACAATACGAAAGGTTTTATCCTACAAGAGTTGTCTACACGAGTGATCTTTGTATCTAGAGATGTAGATTTTCAAGAATGTGTATTTCCTTTCTCAGAAACTAGTTCCTTACCCAGTCCCACACAGCAGACAGACGTCCCGTTATTCTTTCCTGCGTCTATTCCAAATAATGATTCAGTTTACTCTCCTCTTCAAGATTCTCAAGCTGTCCATTCAAGGGATAGTGTTTCACATGACTCTTCTAATTCATCATCTGAACCACACAGTCCAACACCTGTTGTTTCATTTCCTCAGACTAATCCAAATGGTTCAGTAACACCTATTCCTATTACATCACTTGATGTGTGTCTACCTATTCAGTCTGATGTCAGACCAACTAGGCATCGTAAACCACCATCTTATCTTCAAGAATACTATTGTAATCAATCCCAAGTCACAATTCCCGTATCTGCACGTCAAACTTGGTCTACACCACACACACTTGAGAAATGTTTCAGTATGGATTCTTTAGCACCTAAATACAAATCCTATGTTCTAGCTATTAGTATGCATACAGAGCCTGCTAATTACTTAGAGGCATCCAGATCTACAGCTTGGCAGGCAGCTATGCAAGCTGAGTTAGCAGCACTCGAAGTAAATAATACATGGGAGTTGGTTCAATTGCCTCCTGGAAAGCATACGATCAGCTGCAGATGGGTCTACAAGGTTAAGTACCAGGCGGACGGGACAGTTGAGCGTTACAAAGCTAGGCTAGTTGCCAGAGGCTTCACTCAACAATATGGTGTAGACTACCAAGAAACTTTTTCACCCGTGGCTAAAATGACTACAGTCCGTTTTGTATTGGCATTGGCAGCAAGTAAGAGGTGGTATTTACACCAATTGGATGTGAATAACGCGTTTTTGCATGGTGACTTGCATGAGGAAATATACATGACTCCACCACCTGGGCTGCATTTAGATCAGCCAGACTTGGTTTGCAGACTTCGAAAGTCTTTGTACGGGCTAAAACAGGCTAGCCGAGAATGGAATGCCAAACTTACGTGTTTTCTTATCTCAATGGGTTTTACTCAGTCCAAAACTAACTATACTCTTTTTACTAAGCAGACTGTTACTTCTTTCTTGATACTTTTGGTTTATGTCGACGACATTATCATTGCCTCATCATCTTTATCTGATATTCAGCAGTTGAAGTCCCAGCTTCATGATACTTTTAAGATCAAAGACCTTGGTGACCTTAGATACTTCCTAGGATTGGAAGTAGCACGGTCCAAGGGGGGGCTCGTTGTAAATCAAAGAAAATATGCCTTGCAGCTGCTTGAAAGTACTGGTTTTTTGGGGGCAAAACCAGCCAAGACTCCTATGGAAGTTAACTTGAAGCTAGTTCATAATGACTCCCCATTTTTGAGTGATGTATCAGCTTATAGAAGTTTAATAGGCAAACTGATTTATTTAACGATTACAAGGCCAGATCTTGCTTTTCCAGTCCAACAGCTTAGTCAGTTTCTTGACTCACCAACACAATGTCATCTTAAAGCTGCACAAAGGGTGCTCAGGTATGTTAAGGGAACTATTGGGCAAGGTTTACTGTACCCAGCTGATACCCAGTTGCAGATGCGAGCTTTTGTGGACTCTGACTGGGCAGGGTGTTCAGAAACCAGAAGGAGTGTGACAGGGTTTTGTGTGTTTCTGGGTGAAGCGTTGATATCATGGAAAGCTAAGAAGCAGACCACTGTGTCAAAGTCATCAGCGGAGGCTGAATATAGAGCACTGGCTACATTGGTTTGTGAGGTCCAGTGGCTATTGTATTTGGCTCGAGACTTGAAGATCAAGGAGCAGATTCCTGTAGAAGTTTTTTGTGACAGCAAGAGTGCTATGCACATTGCTGAAAACCCAGTGTTTCACGAAAGGACAAAACACATAGAAATAGATTGCCATATAGCAAGGGATAAAGTGCAGGATGGAACAATTCGATTGATGCCAATACGGACTGAATTGCAACTAGCAGATGTTTTTACAAAGGCGTTGGATCTGAAAAGGATGGCTTACATTGTGAAAACGTTTGGGGTGTATAATCTCTATGACAAGCTGAGCTTGAGGGGGGGTGTCAAACATGAGATGCCTCGTATGGTGACTGCAGGGAATTTCGTCGAACAGGTGGAGTAATGTGTCGAACACATTGTAGAACAGTGATGCAGCTGGTAGAATGGTTGCTGGATGCACTTTAGTGCTTAAGGTTCCGTATGGAAGTGAAAGTGTTACGGATTGGCTGCAGCATGGTGTGTGATTGTTGAATGCGCATGGAGGTTGCAGGTGCAGTGATCGAATGATGCAGAGGAGGCAGTTAGCAACTGCAGCTAGCGGGAAAAGTTTAAATCCAGCCAAATGACATTTGTACCCTTAGTTTAATAATGGATAGAAGTTAGTTGTGAAGGGCTCTTTTGTAATTTTCCTTTTATCTTCTTTGTTGTGTATAAATTGTAATCGAAGTGCTGAAAGTAAAGATGAAGAAAGCAGTTATTCCTTTCTCTTCCAATTGAGTGTTCTTCTGGAATTTTCTCTGCAATTTTTCATGCTCGTCATGATTCATCTCTTCATCTCTTTGATATCAAATTGATTCGTCAATATTTGTCACAACATGAAAAGGAATAATTACGTAAACCCTTTTTGAGGTTTTAATATACATAAGTGTATGTGTTGTGTGTGTGTCTATATATATATATATATATATATATATATGAAAACACACACACGCACATACACATCTCTCTGTGTATATGTGTGTGTAGGTATATGTAATGTGTTTATATACACATACATGCAAACACGCATATATGTACACATATATACACACATATTAATGCAGCTGAAACTACATGCTGCAAACAGGAATGAGAAAGAAAACACATGAAGGCACCATTTTTTGAAAAAAGTCCGAAAGGAGTTTTCTGTCCTCAAGTTCAACGCTAATGTGAATACAAGATTATTCTATGGAATCTGTTCATCAGTCCTTTGTGATGGAAAACAATTACCTTCAATAATTATGCTTAACTAAGATCATTTTAAGTGGTACCTACTAATGGCATGTAACTCGATTAGGTCTCCAGAATATCCTAAATATTTTTCAGTTCCTTACTTGCCGTTTCTATTTTTTGTTTTCTGCCATCTATTGACGAATATTCTAACAAGTAGATAGTTTTCTTCTCATATTAAGTATACTTTATGTAGCGCTCCGCTCCCGAGCCCTTAACATCGGGAACAGTGCACCCGCCGTATCTCACTAAGGAGAATACAAAGCGTCGAATCCATCTCTTACTTGTCAAAATGACGTAGAAATTTTTTCACGGAAACGTAAACCATAGCATATCTTAAACTTCAATAACCGTCATTACATTGCTAAATAAAAACTCTGGAAATAAAATAGTAAAGTAGTGTGTGGAAATCCCCAAATATAAATAAGAACAAAACAGCTGCAGCGTCCCCTCATATCCTAGCCGCAGCTCTCAACCAGCCCACTCTGCTATGTCCGCCCCGTCCTCAATGAAGATGTGCTCGTAGTCCTCATCCAGTTCACCTGGGAAGTAGGGGTGAGTGACAGAAATCACCCAGTAGATGCCCGCCTCAAACAAATACAAAACGTACATACCGAAATGATATAGCCACATAGCACATAAACATGATATAACACATAGCACATAAATATAAGATAACATGCCTAAGATAAAGTAAATGCGGTAAGTAAAGCACTCCACATAAAAATGCGCAAGTACGTGATGCATGCTCAATTAACGTGTCACACGCAACAAGAATCATGTCATGCAATATGCCCTAGACCTATATGCAATGCATGATCCCGGGATTGACTGGATGCCTGTAGCCCGTGCACTACAATCCACCCTTGCGGATGCCCGTGGCCCGTACACCACGATCCACCCCAACCGATGCCCGTGGCCCGTGCACCACGATCCCCATAACCAAGTATCCATGGCCCGTACACCATGATCCTCTTCACTCGAGCGTCTGAGACCCGTACATCTCAGCCCACTCCCAATGCAATGCACGTGCTATGAATGCAACAACAAAATCGCCTGGGGCCCGTACGCCCATCCTCACCAACTCCGGCACTCAACACTAGTCGTCTGGGGCCCGTACGCCCATCCTCACCATCTCCGGCACTCAATATTTAGCTTCATAAAATTTACAAATATTGGAAAGTGGTTATTTAGCATTCCTTTTATTTTTCCTTAGCTTGTGCTAATTTTCTAGAATTTTCTACTAATTTTTCCTTATTTAATTCTATTTATTATTAATTATTTTAATTACTTACATTTATCAAAATTCAGAAATTAAGTGGAAATAATTTTATTTTAACCTTTTATATTTTATGGAATTTATTGAAAATTTTCTGATAATTAAATATATTTTTCTGGAATTTTAAACTAATTTTAATTAATTATTTATTATTTATTCATTTCAGAAATTAATTTCCAGATTTTTTTTTATTTTTTCCGGCTTGGGCCGGCCTGCTATCTGGTCCGGTCCGCTGGCCATCCGGTCCGGTCCGGCAGCCTGGCCGGTCCAACAGTATTTTCTTTTTTTTTATTTTTTTTTCTATTTCTTCTAACCTCCATAAAATCTTCGTTTTAACTCCGATTGACCTCAAACCAGTTGCGTTGGACTCGTTATAATGAGACGCAACTTTTGAAGGTGGACACGTCATCACGTGTCCGGACGCGCCGTCAGGGGCCGCGCGTGGGCCCCACGCACCACCCCCTGAAACGCGTCCGTCAGACCCGTTTTTTCGATTTTCAACCAATCCTAACCTATTCCGGGCTAGATGAAGTTATTCTAAGGCCAAAACGAAATTTTTAAACCCCCTAAGTATGTAAATCCCTAATCTTTTGAGTTGTTTCAAGAGTATTCTCACCCTAATTCAATCATACCATCAAATTCACATTCATACACATACATAGCAGCAAGTAAACAGTTACCTCATGCTTTTCAATTATAAACAAATACACATCTATAATATAAATAATTAAAACAAGTAAATCACATAAAATATATCATCAAGGAATGCATGTATTATACCCGTTTGAGGGGGGGATGAGGCACCTACCTCGATTGACGATAACACGAATAATTTGACGGACTAAAACTTGGGTTCGGGGTCTCGTCTCCCTTCTTCTTCTCTCTTTTCTCTCTTCTCTCTCTCTCTCTCTCTCCCTCTCTCTTTTTTTTTCCGTGCGTTTTTTTTTGTTTTTGTCTGTGTGTGTGTGGCTAATGCATATAAGCGTATATATGGTGGGAAGTTAGGGTAGATTTTAGGTTTTTCCCATTTGGTTTTGGTTTAGGTTTCCTAATGTGATTCTAATACTATTAGTTATAGTTATCCTTATTGTCATCATCATCTTTTTTTTATCATTATCATTATTATTATTATTATTTGATAACATTTATGTATACATATATCTACTATATATATATATATATATATATATATATATATATATATATATATATTTCGGTCATAACATCCTACCCACCTTACAAGAAGTTTCGTCCTCGAAACTTGACGTACCTTATTCGAAAAGCTGTGGATATCTCTCTCGCATTTGCTCCTCAAGCTTCCAAGTCGCCTCGCACTTGGTGTGATTGGTCCACTGCACTTTGACATAAGGGATGACTCGGCGCCTCAACACTTGGTCCTTGCGATCCACTATTCTGATAGGAGTCTCCTCATATGTAATGTCCGGTCGGACCCTTAACGGTGGCGCGTCTAGAACATGACTTGGGTCCGGAACATATTTTCTTAACTGAGAAACGTGAAATGTGATGTGCACCTGAACCAAGGCAGGGGGTAATGCTAATCGGTAGGCCAACGTACCAACCCTCTCGAGTACCTCATAAGGACCAATGTAGCGAGACTTCAGTTTACCCTTTATACCGAATCGCGAAACCTCCTTCGTAGGTGACACTCTCAAGTAAACCTTCTCGCCCACGTCAAATTCTAGTGGACGTCGTTTCGAATCGGCCTAGCTCTTGCTTCTGTCTTGAGCAATCTTTAGTCTATCTTGTATCAACTTTACTTTCTCTCTAGTCTGCTCAACCAACTCTAATGTCTGAATGGTCCTCTCAGACTGCCCGTCTGTCTGTGGATGAAAAGCGGTATTGAGTCGCAGCTCCGTCTCCCACCTTTTCTGGCAAGCTGACCAGAATCGAAAGGTGAATTTCGAATCACGGTCTGAGACGATACTGACTGGGACTCCGTGTAGGCTAACAACATCATCAATATATAATGTCACCAGTCTTTCCACGGTCACATCACTAGGCACGGGTAGAAAGTGAGCAGTCTTCGTCAATCGATCAACGATCTCCCAGATCATATCGTTACCGTTTCTTGTTTTAGGAAGTCCTGCTACAAAGTCCATCGTCACATGCTCCCACTTCCACTCCGGTATCTCTAATGGCAACATCAAACCTCCCGGCCTCTGATGCTCTGCCTTAACCTGCTGACAAACGAGACATCTCTCAATGAACTCAGCAATGTGTCTTTTCATCCCACTCCACCAGTAGTGTTTCTTTAGATCGTTATACATCTTCGTAGCACCGGGGTAGATCGACAACTTCGAATTGTGTGCCTCCTTCAGCAATTCCCTCCTTAGCTCCTCATCGTCAGGCACGCACAACCTTCCTTGGTACCAAATACTTCCATCATCATGTATCTGGAAGCCCTCAATTAAATTGGTCAACATCCTCTCTCAGATATCACTAAGCGTCACATCTTCCTTTTGCGCCTCCTTGATCCGCTCAACCAAAGATGGTGTAATTTCTAAGGCTGCCAGAATATTAGCAGTGGAATCAACAATGTCGAGATCAACTCTGCCATCTCTTTCTCTAATGGTGTCTGTCTAGCGTGATTAGACTTTCTGCTCAAGGCATCTGCAACTCGGTTTGCCTTCCTCGGATGATAACTGATGGTCAAATCGTAATCTTTCAGTAGCTCAAGCCACCTCCTCTTACGCATATTCAATTCTTTCTGTGTGAACAAATACTTCAAGCTTTTATGATCGGTAAAGACTTCGCATTTCACGCCGTATAAGTAATGACGCCAAATCTTTAACGCAAACACCACCGCTGCTAACTCCCGATCATGGGTCGGGTAATTTTGCTCATATTGCTTCAATTGTCTCGATGCATATGCGATAACCCTATCTCTCTGCATTAACACGCACCCTAGCCCATTCTTCGAGGCGTCGCTGTAGATGACAAACCCTCCAGTGTCAGAGGGCTGTGCGAATACTGGTTCAGTCGTCAACCTCCGTAAAACTTTTTCTCACACTCGGAGGTCCATGTGAATTTGGTCTTTTTCTGAGTCAGTCGACTCAGAGGTGTTACGATACTCGAGAATTCTTTCACGAGTTTACGATGATAACCGACAAGGCCAAAAAACTACGTACCTTAGTGACATTAGTAGGTCGGAGCCATTCTATAATCGCCTCTATCTTCTTTGGATCAACAGAAATGCACTTCTCAGAAATCACTTGGCCTAAGAAAGTCACATTCTCTGATCAGAACTCGCACTCGCCGAACTTTGCATAAAACTTTTTCTTCCTGAGAGTCTCTAATACCTCTCGCAAGTGTTCCATATGTGTCTCCTCATCAGGTGAATACACCAAGATGTCTCGATGAACACTACTATGAAAAGATCCAACTGCTCCCAGAACGTTGTGTTCATCAAATCCATAAAGGTTGTAGGTGCATTCGTCAGTCCAAAGGGGCATTACAAGAAACTCGTAGTGCCTGTATCGAGTGTGGAACGTCGTCTTTGCTATATCCTCCGCCCTAATCCTCAACTGATAGGCCTGATTGGAGGTCAATCTTCGAGAACATTCTGGCACCCTTCAACTGATCAAATAGATCGTCGACCCTTGGTAGTAGATATTTATTTTGTATCGTGATCTTATTAAGCTCACGATAGTCGATGCATAGCCTCATACTACCGTCCTTCTTCTTCATAAATAATACCGGTGCCCCTAGGGCAAAACACTAGGCCTGATGAACTTCCGGTCCAGCAACTCTTGTAACTGTTCCTTGGGCTCTTTTAACTCTGCTGGTGCCATTATGTATGGCGCCTTCGAGATTGGTTTGGCTCCGGGTATAAGATCGATCTTGAACTCCGCTTCCCTGCTCGGTGGTGAACCTGGTAGCTCGTCAGGGAAGACATCCTTAAATTCTCATACCACCAAAATGTCATTCCCTTTGCTTTATGCTGTTTCTGACCCTGTGGTGGAGGAGCTTGTGCCGGTGTAAGGCACTCTCTAGCTTAATGTCCCTGTTTGCCATAGTTGCAGCAAACCTTTTGAGCTCTCTAGCACTGACTTGTGTGCAAACAACACACTGTGTACATACTGGAGGTGGCGGTCCAACTGCCTTGAGTGGCTGTGCCGCTGTCGCTGCGGGACCCTCAATCATCAATGGTCGAGACGCTGATCCCTGTCCCTACTGTGGTGATCTGAAAGATTGCCCGGTCAGATGGCAGCATGGGATCTTTAACCATCTCTCCTATCTCCTAGGACAGAACTTCTCTAACGGTCTCTTAGCCCTGTCGACCGCTCCAACCCTCTCGAGATCACCCTCAACCTCAAGACGCACTTCCAGCAACTCTTCAAAAGTGGTAGGCTGGATGCAAATGATCAATGACTGAATGCGAGAGCTCAAGCCAGTCTTGAACTCCAGCATCTTCGCTTCCTCGTTATCCACGATGACGGGTATGTATCTCGCAATTGCATGGAACCTCTCAAAATACTGGTCCCCAATCATGGACCCCTGTGTCAGAAGCTGAAACTCCGTTATACTCCTCTGAATGACACTTTCAGGAACATAGTACTTCTGGTACTCCTCTCTGAACCGGGTCCGTGTCGGCGGTGGAGTCAGCCTGCGTGCCACGTCCTGCCACCATTGCTCGGCATCACCCTCTAAGAATGGTACAACCACAGCAACCTTCAGACCATCCAGAACCTGCATCAACCTCAACTGCTCAGACACATTCTTGAGCCAGATCTCTGCTCCTCTGGTCGTGTGATACACCTGAACATAGGTATCCGGTAGTTCTGCATCTCCCGGTAGAAAAATCGAAGCCCCCTAGGGTGGTGGTGCTGGTGGTGACTGCTGCTGCTGTTGCAGGTGAGCCATCTGTATCTGCTGCTGGGCCACCAATGTAGTCAGCGTGGCTAAGGTATTTGCAAGGACGTGAGGAATGGTCCCCTGACCCTACTGATCATCGGCATCGTGTCCTCCATTTCCAGCTGGCAGCTCGCGTCGTGGAGGCATTATCCAGAATTTGAGTTCATGAGACGAATGCAGATCAATCCAGAGTAAGTTGAAGGATGAGACGCTTATAAACGGTAATTAAATAAGGAAAGCTCACCATCGGCACACACCTCCCATAACCAGATCATAACTTAAGTCTAAAATCATCTCTTAAGTCTACTTTGTTTATTAGGGGTAAAATCGTCATTTTACAAAAGATCGTAACTTACGTCTAGTGATCTAGTTAATCCTGCGTTTCCGAGGCGGATCTGAAGCCTCGGCTCTGATACCACCTGTAGCGCCCCGCTCCCGAGCCCTTAACATCGGGAACAGTGCACCCGCCGTATCTCACTAAGGAGAATACAAAGCGTCGAATCCATCTCTTACTTGTCAAAATGACGTAGAAATTTTTTCACGGAAACGTAAACCATAGCATATCTTAAACTTCAATAACCGTCATTACATTGCTAAATAAAAACTCTGGAAATAAAATAGTAAAGTAGTGTGTGGAAATCCCCAAATATAAATAAGAACAAAACAGCTGCAGCGTCCCCTCATATCCTAGCCGCAGCTCTCAACCAGCCCACTCTGCTATGTCCGCCCCGTCCTCAATGAAGATGTGCTCGTAGTCCTCATCCAGTTCACCTGGGAAGTAGGGGTGAGTGACAGAAATCACCCAGTAGATGCCCGCCTTAAACAAATACAAAACGTACATACCGAAATGATATAGCCACATAGCACATAAACATGATATAATACATAGCACATAAATATAAGATAACATGCCTAAGATAAAGTAAATGCGGTAAGTAAAGCACTCCACATAAAAATGCGCAAGTACGTGATGCATGCTCAATTAACGTGTCACACGCAACAAGAATCATGTCATGCAATATGCCCTAGACCTATATGCAATGCATGATCCCGGGATTGACTGGATGCCTGTAGCCCGTGCACTACAATCCACCCTTGCGGATGCCCGTGGCCCGTACACCACGATCCACCCCAACCGATGCCCGTGGCCCGTGCACCACGATCCACCATAACCAAGTATCCATGGCCCGTACACCATGATCCTCTTCACTCGAGCGTCTGAGACCCGTACATCTCAGCCCACTCCCAATGCAATGCACGTGCCATGAATGCAACAACAAAATTGCCTGGGGCCCGTACGCCCATCCTCACCAACTCCGGCACTCAACACTAGTCGTCTGGGGCCCGTACGCCCATCCTCACCATCTCCGGCACTCAATATTTAGCTTCATAAAATTTACAAATATTGGAAAGTGGTTATTTAGCATTCCTTTTATTTTTCCTTAGCTTGTGCTAATTTTCTAGAATTTTCTACTAATTTTTCCTTATTTAATTCTATTTATTATTAATTATTTTAATTACTTACATTTATCAAATTCAGAAATTAAGTGGAAATAATTTTATTTTAACCTTTTATATTTTCTGGAATTTATTTAAAATTTTCTGATAATTAAATATATTTTTCTGGAATTTTAAACTAATTTTAATTAATTATTTATTATTTATTCATTTCAGAAATTAATTTCCAGATTTTTTTTTATTTTTTTCGGCTTGGGCCGGCCTGCTATCTGGTCCGGTCCGCTGGACATCCGGTCCGGTCCGGCAGCCTGGCCGGTCCAACAGTATTTTCTTTTTTTTTATTTTTTTTCTATTTCTTCTAACCTCCATAAAATCTTCGTTTTAACTCCGATTGACCTCAAACCAGTTGCGTTGGACTCGTTATAATGAGACGCAACTTTTGAAGGTGGACACGTCATCACGTGTCCGGACGCGCCGTCAGGGGCCGCGCGTGGGCCCCACGCGCCACCCCCCTGAAACGCGTCCGTCAGACCCGTTTTTTTCGATTTTCAACCAATCCTAACCTATTCCGGGCTAGATGAAGTTATTCTAAGGCCAAAACGAAATTTTTAAAACCCCCTAAGTATGTAAATCCCTAATCTTTTGAGTTGTTTCAAGAGTATTCTCACCCTAATTCAATCATACCATCAAATTCACATTCATACACATACATAGCAGCAAGTAAACAGTTACCTCATGCTTTTCAATTATAAACAAATACACATCTATAATATAAATAATTAAAACAAGTAAATCACATAAAATATATCATCAAGGAATGCATGTATTATACCCGTTTGAGGGGGG
>AP025052.1:37147180-37206161 GCA_036186865.1 Eustoma russellianum
AATGCATGTATTATACCCGTTTGAGGGGGGGATGAGGCACCTACCTCGATTGACGATAACACGAATAATTTGACGGACTAAAACTTTGGTTCGGGGTCTCGCCTCCCTTCTTCTTCTCTCTTTTCTCTCTTCTCTCTCTCTCTCTCTCCCTCTCTCTTTTTTTTTCCGTGCGTTTTTTTTGTTTTTGTGTGTGTGTGTGGCTAATGCGTATAAGCGTATATATGGTGGGAAGTTAGGGTAGATTTTAGGTTTTTCCCATTTGGTTTTGGTTTAGGTTTCCTAATGTGATTCTAATACTATTAGTTATAGTTATCCTTATTGTCATCATCATCTTTTTTATTATCATTATCATTATTATTATTATTTTTTGATAACATTTATGTATACATATATCTACTATATATATATATATATATATATATATATATATATATATATATATATATATATATATATATATATATATATATATATATATATATATTTCGGTCATAACACTTTACTTCGTCAAAGTAGGCTACTTAGGTTTCGATTCCTTTCCAATATCAATGTAATATACTTGATCCCACGTCAAGCAAAAACAAGAAAAACACTCTCATGGTATATAGATATTGGCATAAGTATTTAAAACGGACTCAGTTAATTATTTTTACACTTATCGGTTAAATATAAAAAGGAACCCCTAACTTAGCCTATAAATACAGAGTTTTTGATATTTCATCAATCCAAACAATCAGACATTTGGATAGATATAGGCTAGAAGACTCTATTTTCCAAATAATTTCATCTCTTCAGTGGGTTTTTAGTTTGAAGACGTCGATTAAACGAATGACCGGAGGTAATTTTCATGCTTCTGTTAAAAGAAATTCCCGCAGAAGATTCTCTTACCATTTCTAACATAGTCAAAATCTTACCTTAGTTAGTGTGATTGATTGGTTGAATTGATTGATTAGGCATTCATTAGGTGATTGTTGTTTCCGTGTATAAGAGCACAATACATAGTCTAAATAGGATAGCAATGTACATCACAGAATTATCAATGAAAAAAACAAAAACATTGGTCTCTAAATCTTGAACATGGTATCAGAGCAGGAAAATTCCTCTCTGTGAACTAAGATTTCTAGAAAATAGGCTCAGAGAAGTCTCATCACTGCCTTGTACCTTCCTTCGCCATATGACTAACACCTCCCTCAGCCAAACAGCCTCTGGTTCCTTTTCTTGATTAAAGCTTCACAGCCATAACGCCGTGTGGCTCCATCAATCATTCTGATTTAAATCCTGCAAATACTGTACAATCATCAAAAAAAATATGTCAGACACTAGAAAAACCGAAACCCCTGTTGGACCATGCACCTGCAATAAACACCACTAGAGGGGAGGTGAATAGTGGTTAGTAGAAATTACACTACAACCCTTTGTAAAAATCTCCTTTGAAAACAGAATCTGAGACCACCTCAGATTCAGAATCCGTTTTTGAAAAAATTCAAAAATAATTGTACACAACTCCAAAAATTATGAAACTTCCCAGAATTCAACTTCAATGTGTTAAAAAGACTTTTTCCAAAAATCAGACAAAAATAAGATCGTTTGACCCTTCAAACAAATAAAAAGATTCAGATGGTCAATCTGGACAGAATTGGACAGAATGTTGCTAATTTTGCAAAACGTGCTTCTCTTTGAATACTCAACCAAAAAGGTTGATCTTTATATCAAAACACTCCTTAGGATGTGTAGATGAAGTTTCCAAAAGACCCTGACCTTAAACAATTCTTGATAAATACAGAATTTAAGTTTTCTCAAAACTGGTCAGATTGCAGCCAGATTGGAGCAGTTATCTTGCAAAGACTAATTTTTCCTTGCTCAAATAAAGTGATTCTTGTTGCAAATGAAAGCTAACAGTCTGAAGTATAACTCCACCAAAAATCACGAATTTTGAAAGTGTTTAGCTATTTTTTCAAATTGTGAGAAGTTGTGTGAAAACTGCAATAAAAATGGGCAGAAAACAGAAATGAAGAAACAAGACAAGAACACCGAGGATTTATCCTGGTTCGGTCAATGTGACCTACTCCAGTCCCAAGGAACACCTTTCCTTGGATTTCACTATGAAATGAATCACCTTACAACAAGAACCAAGCTTGCTCCTTGGGTTATACACCAACCCTATTCAAGACTTGGATAAACACCTTCTAAGCAACACTTAGTTGCAACACCTCTACCTCCTATTGATATCGTCTTATAGAAATGGCTAATCAATATTACAAATGAAGATCAAGAGGCTTGTAGCTCAACAAAAACAACAAGAACACCTTTGCTACAAAGAATGGAACAAGAACAACAACAAGAAGATGATAGCTAGACAAATCAACAATGCTTTTCAGGTGAGCTTCAAGTGTGTTTCATATTCTTCACCATTGCCTCTATTTATAGTGTGAATTGAGCCTTGGAGATAAGACTTCCAGTGTGTCACCATCTTCATCATCAAGTCCAAGTGTCTTCACATCATTGGTTGGCCTTATACACTTGGCAAAATAAGACAACATAATTGGTCCACCTTGGCAACATAAAGCTGGCTGAAAATTACACCTTGGATAGTCTCATTTAACCTTTGCAAAATGTAGATAATATGGAGAAGATAATACCTCAACTTCTTGGCATAAACATAGGCATGTGAGGCTTTGAACATTTCAAATGAAAAATTATCTCCAAGAGCCACCAAGTAGCCGTTGGCTACTTCTTGATTTTCCAAAAAAAAATAACTTTTGATTATCCTTTCTAAAATGAAGAAAATAAGAAAGGATAATACCACCAAAATATCCTGGACTCCAAGCACAAGAATAGGACATATGAGAGCTCCATTTGACTACAAAAATTCTGTTGAAAACAGCCATATGGCCGTTACCTTTGAATTTGAATTTTTCTAGTTGGCAAATTTTGCCAACTAGCTCCTTTTTGGTTGGTCCACTTGTCACCAAGCCATAAAATGAGTACACCAATAATACCACCTGTTAATACACGTTTTTCGATCTATATAGATGTATATCAACTCAGATTTTTGAAGAAGAAATCACCATAATAATTGACAAGATTATGTCAACGTGTAACACAAAAATTCCAACTATTTCTTCTTGTATGTAGTGAACATTTCCACACCTTTGACACCATTAAATTCTCTGTATAATGATGATAAATATGTTCCCATAACATATATAAGAGAGTCTTCAAGATAGAAATAGAATGTGACATCACAACTCGTCACATATCCCGCTATAGTCAATAATATCATCATTTGAGAGAATAAGATAAAGAATCGCCTCACAATCTTCAAGATAATAATAGCTCAACTCCAGAATGAAGATAATAATATGCTCAAGAGATTCCTTGAATGAAAATACCAAAAATACCCTTGGGAATGAAATGACCAAAATGCCCCTGGTATAAGAAAACTCCAGAAATGACCCCGATGGTCAGAAATGAATATAATAACACCTTTGTCTTGATAAATATAATAAGAATCAGTTCTTGATATATATCCACCATATCATGTTCCTACAAAACTCAAAATACCAATTTTGCCCTTTTTGGTAAGTTGTATAAACTTCCAAGGCGCGTTAGTCACAAAACATTTATAATCACCAAAAACACATATTAATCACATAATAAACATGTATAAATCATATAAAGATGAAAACAACCATTTCAACACATTTTAGAAAATTATTTCTAAAAACCCTACACATCGATCGATCGTAGTGCCTCAGCTTCAGAGATCGATGTCTCACAGAAAGGTTCAGGTTTTGTCTCTGACTTACATCGATCGATCGAAGTGAGGGTTCCATGAACATCGATCGGTCGATGTGTCTCAGGCTTAGAGATCGATGTCTCAGATTAAGGTCTTGAACTTTTACTGTCTTACATAGATCGATCGATGTGAGAGATCTATGTACATAGATTGATCGATGTGCAACAATCTGAGAGATCGATGTCAGCTTTTTCAACTTTTTCAACTTTTAATCACCATATATGATATTTTTAAATATTTACCACTTAAAATCATGCCTTTGAAAATTATCCAAACACATTTCTCAACATTCTCCCCCTTTTGGATGATTTTCAAAATAATTTAACATGATTTTAATGTCACAACTTATAACCAATCGTTTATCATAAATCTATCAATTGTTTCACCAAATTTGTATTAATTGTTTTAGAAACTAATTTCCAACCAATTACCAATTGTTTTCACATTGTTATTAAAATTTTCAACTCTCATTCATATGCTCATGTACTCCCCATCAAATTGTACTCTCCCCCTTAACCTATGATCAACTTACACCAATTGAAACTTAGCATATTATTCAACAAATTAGGACTTACCAACTAAAATCATGTTCTTATTCTATCTCCCCCTTTATTTTGCAAATCATGCAAAAGATAGAACTACGCAATGGTATCGTAAGTCATCATACCTAACTTGGCTCGTAAGTTTTCAAAAGTGGCTTGATTAAAGGGTTTGGTAAAGATATCAGCTATTTGGTGATCAGTTCTTATATGGTTTATAACTATATCCTCATTTTGAACATGATCTCGAAGAAAGTGGTATCAGACCTCAATGTGTTTGGCCTTAGAATGAAGCACCGGATTCTGAGAAAGATTGATTGCACTTGTGCTATCGCAGAAAATTGGAATCTTATTTATTTTAATGCCAAAATCACTAAGTTGTTGTTTAAGCCAGAGTATTTGGGTTATACACAAACTCAATGCTATATACTCGGCTTCGGTGGTAGAAAGAGCTACACTAGCTTGCTTTTTAGAAAACCAAGAGATCAAGTTGGTTCCTATGAATTGACACGTACCGCTAATGGATTTTCTATCTAATTTGCAACCACCATCATCAGCATCACTATATGCGTGTAATTCCAACTTAGCGTTTCTGTTATACCAAAGTCCTAAGTGAGGTGTTTGTTTAAGATATCTAAAGATCTTTCTCACTGCATTATAATGTGATACCTTAGGACAAGATTGAAACCTAGAATACATACACACACTAAACATGATGTCAGTTCTTGATGCAGTTAAGTACAACAATGAGCCAATCATAGACCTATAAAGTGTGTCATCAAAAGGTTTACCGTTTTCATCCTTGTCTAATTTGGTGCTAATGCTCATAGGTGTAGGGGTTGGTTTCAACTCTTCAAAGCCAAACTTCTTAATCATATCATTGACATACTTAAGTTGGCTAATGTGAATACCTTGAGGGGTTTGTTTGATTTGAAGCCCTAAGAAGTAGTTCAATTCTCCTACCATTGACATTTCAAATTCTGACTTCATACACTCTTCGAAGTCTTTTACTAAGGTAGGGTTGGTGAACCAAAGATTATATCATCTACGTATATTTGAACTGTTAATAAATCATTACCTTCTCTTCTTAGGAATAATGTGTTGTCTATTGTTCCCCTTTGATAATTATTTGCAATAAGAAAATTTGCAAATCTATCATACCAAGCTCTTGGAGCTTGTTTCAAACCATATAAAGCTTTCTTAAGCTTATAAACATGGTTAGGATTCTTTGGATCTTCGAATCCAGGGGGTTGTTTCACAAACACCTCTTCTTGAATGTATCCATTCAAGAATGCACTCTTGACATCCATTTGGGAGAGTTTAATGTTGCTTAGACTTGCAATTGCAAGTAACAATCTAATTGCTTCTAGTCGTGCAACAGGTGCAAAGGTTTCTTCATAATCTATTCCTTCTTGTTGATTATAACCTTGTGCGACTAGTCTAGCCTTATTTCGTTCCTATTATTGACTTGTTTTCGGGTTTAGGTACTAAGTCCTACACATTGTTCCTTGTGAATTGATTTAATTCCTCATGCATAGCATCTATCCAAGATATATCACCTAAGGCTTCATTTACATTCTTAGGTTCTAATTGTGAGATTAAGCTATGTCCTTCAAGTTGACTTATATTTCTACGTGTTCTAACCCCAACACTTGGATCCCCAATGATTAGTTCCCTAGGATGCCACCAATTCCTAGATTGACTAGGTTCACCCTCATATTGTTCAAATGTTTCATTAGTGTGAACATTATCATATGTAATTTGATCATTAGTTGTATTATCTTCTAATTGCAAAGTTTCTTCATTTATTTCATCTAAGGGTTCATGCATGTCTTGTTCAGGGGGAGTTGGTCTAGATGATCAAGTACAGGCTCAAGTAATACATCATCATCAAACATATTTTCAACATTATTGTCATGTTTATGTTGAGTTTTGTCACTAACTTCAAAGCATGCATTTCCATTGAATTTCACATGTATAGATTCAATTATTTTTCTAGATGCAGGATTATAGCACATATATGCTCTTGAGTAATACCCAACAAATATGCACTCAATAGACTTTTGTTCAAACTTGTCTAGATTATCCTTAGTGTTCAACACAAAACACTTACATCCAAATACTCTAAGATAATCTATTTTAGGTTGTCTATTGTTTAACAATTCATAAGGTGTTTTATTTAATTTCTTTCTAATAAAAAGCCTATTTATAATATAACATGCACAACTAACAGCTTCAGCCCATAAATATTTAGGTAATTTATTTTCACATAGCATAGTTCTAGCAACTGCTTGAATTGTTCTATTTTTGCGTTCAACAACTCCATTGAGTTGTGGTGTTCTTGGTGATGAGAATTCATGTTTTATTCCATGTAATTCACAAAACGTAATTATATCTTTGTTTTTAAATTCTCCACCTCTATCACTTCTAATTCTTTTGACATTTTCTTCATATATATTTTCAAGTTGCTTGATAAGAGTTTCGATTGCCAATGGGGCATTGTCTTTGTGTGTTAAGAACAACGTCCATGTGTAACGTGAGTAATCATCTCCTATGACACACACATAGTAGTGTCCACCTAGAATTCTTGTCCTACTTGGACCAAATAAGTCTAAGTGAAGCAATTCTAGTACATGACTAGTACTCACTTCATGTTTCGGTTTTAATGTTTCTTTAGTGTGTTTTCCTTTAATACATGTTTCACACATTTGAAAATTATCTAAGTCCAACTTAGACATACCTCTAATTAAATTCTTTTTAGATAATTTCTTAATCGTTGAAATTCCTATATGGCCTAATCTTCTATGCCATAAATTCACATCTAAGTCATGTGATATTAGACACTTAACCTTAGCATCTAACATATTATCTAAGGTAAGAGTATAAATGTTACCATCTCTATTTCCTTTTAAAACTATTTCTCCTTTTTCATTTATTATATCCCATGAATTGGGAAGAAAAGAGACATTGTAACCGCAATCTATAAGTTGAGAAATACTAAGTAAATTATAAGAGAGATTGCTTACTAACAACATATTTCGTATTTGAAATGTGTTAGGGTCCCTGATTGTTCCTTTTCCAACAACTTTTCCTTTGTTGTTGTCACCGAATGTCACTTTTCCACCATCAATATGTTCAATTTCGGTGAATAATTTGCTTCCTTCTTGCATTCCTTGCGTTTTTCCTACAATGGAGACAAAGTTTTAGGTACCCTTTATTTGGGTCCTTGAATGTTAGGGGTACTATTCTTGTTTAGATATCCCTTAGGTATCCAAACTTGAACATACCTTCTAGGCACATTTTGGACATAGGTTGAATATAAAGGATTAACATATGTTTGACCATTCGAAAAAGATGTTGCATTGTCATACATGTTATATCTTTGTTGATAAGTACTGTCATGGCCGATTTTGATAGTGTGTATAAGGCATGCGATTTTGTTTCTTGAATGGCGCTCTATATGTATGTTCATATGCATTTCTATACGGCTTATATGATGTTGCCTATACTTAGGTTCATAATAAGTTGGATGCAATTTATTAGGTCTTGATGTATTTGTACACATATAGGCATAATTTCTAGGTTGTCTAGATGCAAAATTAGGCCTAGATGTATGTTTATACGTGTGTATATGTGTGGATGCGTGTTGTATTTTTGCCTCTTTGAGTGGTGAAGACCTTGCTCTGATACCAATTGTTGGACCGTGCACCTGCAATAAATACCACTAGAGGGGGGTGAAGGGTGGTTAGCGGAAATTACACTACAACCCTTTGTAAAAATCCCTTTTGAAAACAGAATCTGAGACCACCTCAAATTCAGAACCCGTGTTTGAAAAAATTCAAAAATAATTGTACACAACTCCAAAAATTATGAAACTTTTCAGAATTTAACGCAATGTGTTAACAAGACTCCGTCCAAAAATCAGATAAAAATAATATCGTTTGACCCTTCAAACAAATAAAAATATTTAGATGGTCAATCTGGACAGAATTGGACAGAATGTTGCTAATTTTGCAAAACGTGCTTCTCTTTGAATACTCAACCAAAAAGGTTGATCTTTATATCAAAACACTGCTTAGGATGTGTAGATAAAGTTTCCAAAACGCTCTGACCTTAAACAATTCTTGATAAATACAGAATTTAAGTTTTCTCAAAACTAGTCAGATTGCAGCCAGATTGGAGCCGTTATCTTGCAAAGACTAATTGTTCCTTGCTCAAATCAAGTGATTCTTGTTGCAAATGAAAGCTAACAGTCTGAAGTATAACTCCACCAAAAATCACGAATTTTGAAAGTGTTTAGCTATTTTTTCAAATTGTGAGAAGTTGTGTGAAAACTGCAGTAAAAACGGACAGAAAACAGAAATGAAGAAACAAGACAAGAACACCGAGGATTTATCCTGGTTCGGTCAATGTAACCTACTCCAGTCCCAAGGAACACCTTTCCTTGGATTTCACTATGAAATGAATCACCTTACAACAAGAACCAAACTTGATCATTGGGTTATACACCAACCCTATTCAAGACTTGGGTAAACACCTTCTAAGCAACACTTAGTTGCAACACCTCTACCTCCTATTGATATAGCCTTATAGAAATGGCTAATCCATATTACAAATGAAGCTCAAGAGGCTTGTAGCTCAACAAAAACAACAAGAACACCTTTGCTACAAAGAATGGAACAAGAATAACAACAAGAAGACGATAGCTAGACAAATCAACAATGCTTTTCAAGTGAGCTTCAAGTGTGTTTCATCTTCTTCACCATTGCCTTTATTTACAGTGTGAATTGAGTCTTGGAGATAAGACTTCCAATGTGTCACCATCTTCATCTTCAAGTCCAAGTGTCTTCACATCATGGTTGGCCTTGTACACTTGGCAAAATAAGACAACATAATTGGTCGACCTTGGCAACATAAAGCTGGCCAAAAATTACACCTTGGATAGTCTCATTTATCCTTTGCAAAATGTAGATAATATGGAGAAGATAATACCTCAACTTCTTGGCATAAGAATAGGCATGTGAGGCTTTGAACATTTCAAATGAAAAATTATCTCCAAGAGCCACCAAGTAGTCGTTGGCTATTTCTTGATTTTCCAAAAAAAATAACTTTTGATTATCCTTTCTAAAATGAAGAAAATAAGAAAGGATAATACCACCAAAATATCCTCAACTCCAAGCACAAAGAATAGGACATGTTAGAGCTCCATTTGACTACAAAAATTCTGCTGAAAACAGCCATATGGCCGTTACCTTTGAATTTGAATTTTTCTAGTTGGCAAATTTTGCCAACTAGCTCCTTCTTGGTTGGTCCACTTGTCACCAAGCCATAAAATGAGTACACCAATAGTACCACCTGCTAATACACGTTTTTTGATCCATATAGATGTATATCAACTTAGATTTTTGAAGAAGAAATCACCACATAATAATTGACAAGATTATGTCAACGTGTAACACAAAAATTCCAACTATTTCTTCTTGTATGTAGTGAACATTTCCACACCTTTGACACCATTAAATTCTCTGTATAATGATGATTAATATGTTCCCATAATATATGTAAGAGAGTCTTCAAGATAGAAATAGAATGTGACATCACAACTCGTCACATATCCCGCTATAGTCAATAATATCATCGTTTGAGTGAATAAGATAAAGAATCGCCAAACAATCTTCAAGATACTAATAGCTCAACTCCATAATGAAGATAATAATATGCTCAAGAGATTCCTTGAATTAAAATATCAAAAATACCCTTGGAGGTGAAATGACCAAAATGCCCCTGGTATAAGAAAACTCCAGAAATGACCCCGATGGTCAGAAATGAATATAATACCACCTTTGTCTTGATAAATATAATAAGAATCAGTTCTTGATATATATCCACCATATCATGTTCCTACAAAACTCAAAATACCAATTTTGTTCTTTTTGGTAAGTTTTAGAAACTTCCAAGGCGCGTTAGTCACAAAACATTTATAATCACCAAAAACACATATTAATCACATAATAAAATGTATAAATCATATACAAATGAAAACAACCATTTTAACACATTTTAGAAATTTATTTCTAAAAACCGTAGACATCGATCGATTGTAGTGCCTCAGCTTCAGAGATGGATGTCTCACAGAAAGGTTCAGGTTTTGTCTCTGACTTACATCGATCGATCGAAGTGAGGGTTCCATGTACATCGATCGATCGATGTGTCTCAGGTTTAGAGATCGATGTCTTACAGTAAGGTCTTGAACTTTTACTGTCTTACATAGATCGATCGATGTGAAGGATCTATGTACATAGATCGATCGATGTGCAACAACCTGAGAGATCGATGTCAACTTTTTCAACTTTTAATCACCATGTATGATATTTTTAAGTATTTACCACTTAAAATCATGCCTTTGAAAATTATCCAAACACATTTCTCAACAGCCCCAACCAATACACCAGGATCATCCACCAGTAATCAAAACCCCAGAGAATGGGCACTGTAGGTAGCTCAAATCCTCTGGGACAGCCTTCACCCCTCACCCTCATAACCAACAATGTCTGCACCTGCACCTGAAACATTACACATTTCAGTCAATTTGAACAGTGGAAATTACTCATTATGGTCCACTGTCATATACAGAGCCATTATTGGCCAGGAAAAATATCGCACTTAACAGGCAATCCTCCGCCTCCATAGCCCATGGAGCTGGAATACGTTAAATGGGAGCAAGATGATAACAAATTGTTCACCTGGATTCTACAGAACAGGAACCAACCATGATTAGCAACATCACCAGGTATCCCACAGCCAAGGCTCTGTGGGATGGCCTAGCCCTTACATATGGAATGGGTGGTGATAGCCTACAAATTTTTGACCTTCATAACGAGCCAGTACCATCCGGAAGGGGACTGACAGCGTTGAAGTTTACTAGAATAAACTACAGGATGTATGGGTGTCTATTTACACCAAGGACCCAAATCCGATGCACTGTCCAGAAGACATCGAGATATACAGACAAAAAAATCAGGAATCAAGGCTGCACCAGTTTCTTACGTCCATTAGTGATCAGTTTGAGCAAGAGAAGAAGGAGATAGTGAAGAGGGATCCTCTGCCTTCGTTGGAGGCAGCTTTTTCTGAAATTCAAATGGCAGAGGTCTGAAATAGTGTCCTCAAAGGATATCACCCCTCATAAGAGATTTCGTCATTGGGAATTGGACAGGGACTTGCTGGCAGAGCACCAGCCACGGGCATAGGCCCTGACAGAGGAGGGCCAGCGGCACCTTCCTCCCGCTCAAAAGCATCATCGCGGGAAGGAAGGGACAAAAGCAGTTCACATGCAGCTATTGCAAGAAAAAGGCCACACGAAGGAGAAGTATTTTCAATTGATAGGTTGTCTGGATTGGTGGAAGGAAAAGAAAACCACCACCGGGTTTGGAGGACCAGGGATAGCAACCTTAATTCCTCCGATGGAGGATGACAACAAAACCCCAGAGATGGACCAACTCACACCGGATAATAGCTCAGAACAGCAGCAGAAAGAGGCCGCAGCTGGAGCACTCACGGCGGTAGGAAGTAAAAGGGGGCTAAAGGGAAACCCTAGCCCCCTCTTCCCTTTTATATAAGCTATTTGTCCCCAAAGTCCCTAGGGTTCTGGAAAGGTTCAATATGGTCCCTGAAATTTCTGGAAAAATCCCTGAATCTTCTAAAAAAGTAAAAATGGTCCCTGAATGATCTGGAAATGTTTGTATGGTCACTGAACTTTCTGAAAAGGTAAGTACGGTCCCTCAAGGTTCAATTAACCCCAAAATTAGTCCACCCACTCTTAATAACCCCACAGGAGTGCCTTTTTTACCAAACCATACTAAATAAGATCCAGACCTCACTTCCAAAACCAAATACGCGCACAACGTTACTAGGTCACCAACTCGTGCCGCCTCTAAATGGATATTTGATTGTGGGGCCATGGACACTATGTCATTTGATCCTAATGACTTTATCAGCCACTCACCCCCTCAAAATCTCACATTGAAAAACTGCGAGTGGTAAGATCATTCCCGTCGTGGAGGCGAAATCATCTCTGTCACACCTAAAATTACTTTACGACATTGTCTTTTTGTTCATTCTCTCTCTACCAAAATGCTATCAGTGAGTCAAATCACCAAAGAATTAGATTGTGTTGTTCAATGTATCCTTCGTTTTGCATATTACAGAACATTCATATGGGAAACATAATTGGACGTGGTACTGAGAGTGGTGGGCTCTATTATGTAGACGTGGTAGAGCAACAGGGCCGGTCTAATCTTGCCACCAGATCGGTCACTCGGCAGCTGTGGCTCTGGTATCGCCAGTTAGGACATTCATCGTTTAGCTATCTTAAGTTTCTTTTTCCAGGCCTTTTTTCTTCTCAAATAAAAAAAGTGCATAACTTGACCTGTAACACTTGCCTCTGGGCCAAGAATCCGCGAGCTACATATCAGGCTAATAATACTCGTGCTGACAAAATGTTTTCATTAGTGCATTCCGATGTGTGGGGCCCCGCCCCACATCCTAATCCTCTTGGTTATCGATATTTTGTAACCTTTGTTGATGATTTTTTCCAAATGACGTGGTTGTATATCCTTAAGCACAAGTTCAACGTTACTACAAAATTTATGGAATTCCATAAAATGATTAAAACACGATCCAACACGTCCATAAAAACCCTTCGATCAAACAATGGTGGGGAATATCTTGAAGGGGTACTAGAACAATTCTTTACTGATAATGGAATGCTTCATCAAACTTCTTGCCCAGGCACTCCCGAACAGAACGGAGTCGTCGAACGGAAAAACCGAACCCTTGTACAAATGACACGAGCTATGATTATTGATACCAATGTCCCTCAGGGTTTCTAACCGGAGACAGTATCTACTACCAATTCTCTCAGTAATCGAATTCATACCTCTATACTGGACCATCACACACCTCACCAAATGCTAGCCACCCAAACACAAATCTTATCCATCCTAACATTACCCCCCAAAAGTCTTTGGATGTACTTTGTTCGTCCATGTCCCTAAAACTCAATGTGACAAGTTTGACCCCTGTGTTGAGAAGTGTGCCTTTGTTGGCTATTGTTCTCCCCAGAAAGGATATCGTTGTTAGAACCCTCGCACCTGGCAGATCCATACTATGATCAATTGTACTTTTCTTGAAACCGAACCGTTTTTTGACACCCAATCTCAGTATCAGGGGGGATAGTTGGTGACGATACTCTTGATTGACTGTCTAAACCACACTGATCGACAACTAAACCAACACGGCAAGTAGATGACGTCGATTGCTCAGCAGCTGTCTACGACAAAGAGGCTACCACTCTAGTACCACCCAACGATGCTTCCCAAGTAAATATCCTGCAATATGTAAGCGGTAGCGTACATGTTGATAATACGGAATCTGATTTTGACCGTTTACTTGAACCTGGTCCTAATTCATTTGATTTTCATGTTGAAGTTAGTACCCCCATCTCCTGGGATACCTGTATGGACCGTACTAACTCCTTTCATAAAACCAGGGGCATATACTACTACCCAGAAAAACCAGGGGTATACCACCTGAATGGTACTCTCCTACCAAGGTTGCTCATGAATCAAGGTACCCTGTCAAGAAAATGTGGAAAAATGAGTGAGAACCAGCACACAACTTCTTTGTAACACTATTCACTGAAAAATGCCTCATATTGTGGATGATGCTTGCAAACTACCACAATGGAAGGAAGCCATAGATATAGAAATGAGTGCACTTAAGAAGAATCAGACATGGGAAAAGTGTCAGCTGCTCGTTGGAAAGAAAACAGTGGGATGCAGATGGGTGTTTACTATCACATACAAAGCAAATGGAAGTATTGAACGGCACAAAGCAAGATTGGTTGCGAAAGGATATACACAAACATACGGCATTGACTATTCTGAGACCTTCTCTCCCGTAGCCAGGATCGACACTATCCGAGTACTGTTTCCTATTACTGCGAATAAAAATTGGCCCTTACAACAATTTGATGTGAAAAATGCATTCCTGCATAGAGAATTGAAGGAAGAAGTATACATGGAGTCTCCTCCAGGGTTTTATGACGAATTTGAACTGAATCAAGTGTGTCGATTAAGGAAAGCATTATATGGTCTTAAATAGTCACCCCAGGCCTGGTTCGGACGATTCACCACTGTTACGAAAAAAGGACACGTACAAACAAAGCAATATCGATCACACCCTCTTCTTCAAAAAATAGGGAAGTTATATTACGTGTCTTATCATTTACGTTAATGATATGATTATTACAAGAAATGATACTAATGAAATCTCTCGTCTTAGAAATCACTTGTTCACTCATTTCGCGATGAAGGACCTCATGGGCCTAAAGTATTTCTTGGGCATTGAATTACTAAGGTCGTCAGTGGGCATCTACATATCTCAACAAAAATATATCCTGGATTTATTGACTAAAGTGGGGTTACTGGACAGGAAACCCGTAGATGCTCCAATGGTTCAGAACTAAAAGCTAGAGATGGTTCAGGGAGCTCCACTGGTAGACCAAGAACAGTATCAGAGGATGGTTGAGAAACTGATTTATCTCTCACACACCCAGCCAGATATCGCCTATGCTGTCGGAGTAGTAAGCCAATTTATACATAGCCCACAGAAACAACATCTTGAAATAGTGTTCAGGATCCTAAGGTATCTAAAAGGCACGCCTGGGTGAAGTATCCTATATCAGAACCATGGACATCTTAATATCAAGGCATATACTGATGCAGGATGGACCGAAAACGTGGTGGATAGACGATTTACCTCGGGTACCTTACATTGGTTGGTGGTAATTTAGTCACTTGGCGGATTAAGAAACAGTTAGTGGTTGCTCGCTCCAGTGCTTAGGCAGAGTTTCGAGGGATTGCTATAGGTATTACTTAAGTGTTGTAGTTACAAAAGCTTATGATGGAACTTGGTCTTTTGGTGGAAGGCCCAACGTGTCTAAAGTGTGATAACAAAGCCTTAATCAGTATCGCAGAAAATCTTGTTCAGCACGACAGAATTAAGCATATCGAGGTTGATCGTCACTTGATTAAAGAGAAACTTGACAGTGGTGTCATTACTATATCGTTTGTTCGATCGGAGGACCAACTTGCAAATGTACTCACTAAGGCTGTCAATGGGCGAATCTTTGAGGGGGAGTGTTAAAAGAAATTCCTGCAGAAGATTCTCTTACCATTTCTAACATAGTTAAAATCTTACCTTAGTTCGTTTGATTGATTTGATTGATTAGGCATTTATTAGGTGATTGTTGTTTCCTTGTATAAGAGTACAATACATAGTATAAATAGGATAGCCATGCACATCACAGAATTATCAATGAAAAAAACAAAAACATTGGTCTCTAAAGAAATTCCTGCAGAAGATTCTCTTACCAATTCTAGCATAGTCAAAATCTTACCTTAATTAGTGTGATTGATTCGATTGATTAGTCATTGATTAGGTGATTGTTGTTTCCTTGTATAAGAGTACAATGTATAGTATAAATAGGATAGCCATGTACATCACAGAATTATCAATGAAAAAAACAAAAACATTGGTCTCTAAAGCTTGAACAGCTTCCGCTTTTTCGTTTTGACGTTAGATATTAGTGTTATCAAATCTTAGCATTTTCAAACCTAAATTCTAGGACTTCAATATCATATCCTCGACGCGGGAGTCATATCTTCATTCTGCACGACAACGAGTTATACGATGTGAGCTTTAAAATCCTATGGTAATGGTATGAAAATCAAAACTAAGTACCACCTAGTGAAGGGGCACATCTAGAATCCTCTTGCTATGATCATGTCTTGAATCCAACATAAATCAATCGACTTTCAGACTTTAGGTCGCAGATGGGCTAAAATCTTCAAAATTAACCAAATGACGTGATGTAGATGTTACACCCGGAAATTTTTGAATTAGTCGTTACGTGCTAATTTAGAATTAAGTAGCCGTTGGGTGTAACGACCTTTCGTAATTTAATTAATTGTAGCATGTCGATTACGTCCAAGTAATTGTAAAAATATATATAATTTTTATGAATATATATATGGGAAGGAGAGAAAACAAAAATAACTAACAATAAGATAATAAAGTAAATAAATGACATTCAAAAAGAAGAGGGGGCGGATGGATAAGGGGTGGTTTCTTTAAAATAATAATAATAATAATAATAATAATAATAATAATAATAATAATAATAATAGTAATAATAAATTATTAGTTAATGAATGAATTTTGAAAAAAAAGAGATAAGGTCAACAATTAAGAGGGGATAACCGTTCCCCCAAGATTCTTGCATATTAATCAACTGATAAAGACAATAGTGGTGGGGGTTACGGCAGAATGGGGAAACAAAAAGAAAAAAAAGAATATAGAGACGCAGGAGAGAAGGACAACGGCAGAGAAGAAAGGAGAGAGGAAGAAGAAAGAGAGAAGGGGAAAATAGAGAAGAAGAAGAAAACTATCCCCAATCGGGTAAAGCGTATAGTTGTCTGGAATCGAGGTAGGTTTCCTTTCTCCCCTCCAATTGGTACAAATTCAAGCATGCTCTGGTGGTATTTTATGTGTTTTTGTTGTTTTAATTGTTGAAATCCATAGCTTGTTGTCCAATCTGTGAAAAGAATGAGTTTTGATGACTGTGGAATGCGTTTGATGGCTGTGGAATGCGTGTACTGTTTTGCGTGTATTGGATTTGATGTTAGGAAAAAATTTGATAATCAAAATATTAAAACTTTTGCATTATTAGGATTTTCCATTCTTGTTTTGACCTTAGAATAGGTTTCCATAGACTGGAAATAGGCGAAAATATAGATCGGAGTCGAAAAACGGCCGCCAGAGGCGGCCGGAGCGCCTCACGTGCCGCTGGAAGAGCCGCGCGTGAGCACTCACGCGCCCCCTGCGCTGCGGCAGTGAAGGAATGTAAAAAAAAATTTAAATCGATTTAGGGCCGCCTGTCAGCGCACAGACCAGGCCAGCCCTTAATGGGCCGCTGTCTGCTGGTGCAGGACCAGCCCAATAGCAATGGTTTATAAAAAAAGGGTTGTTGGTCGCGGGCCGGGCTGGATGGCCAGCGGACCGGACCAGATACCAGCTGGCCCAATTACCAGTGAAGTATAAAAAAACGTGGAGTGCGGGCTGGACCCTGGCGGGCCGGTCCAGAATAACTGGCGGACCAGGGCTGGCGGCAAAAGGGGCCAGCCCAATTTAATAATTCAATTTTATAGATAATGTAATTTATGGAAATGCTATAAATATTATCTAATGAATAAAAATTAATAATAATTAGGGAAAAATACAAATAAATATCAAAAATTTCTGAATAAATTACAGAAATTATAAAATGTTGAAATTAAATTATTTTCATTAAATTTCGGTAATTGTGATAATTTATTTAATTTTGATAATTAGGTAATAAATAGAGATAAATTAGGGAAAAATGAGGAAAAATATAGAAAATGCACAATAAATATATACAAGCCATGGAAAAATAAGTTTAACATCAAAAACATTAGATCATTACGCGGATAATAAATGAACCAAGATTTAAGTGTCGGAGGATGGTGAGGACGGGCCAGGGGCCTCAGACGATCATTAAGTGAACCTTAAATTGAGTGACGGAGGATGGTGAGGATGGGCCGAGGGCATCAGACGATTGTGTTTTTGCATTTATGGCACGTGCACTGCATTATGGCGGGTCATGACGTACGGGTCACGGACGCTCAGGATGGTGTACGGTGGCGGGCCACGACACTCAGGATGGTGTATGGTGGCACGGCCACGCACACTCAGTATGGTGACTGTGGGTGGGTACGACCCACAGCCACTCAGTAGGACCTGGGTCCAGGCATTGCACGATGGAGATATCGGTATTTTGTGTGACATGACTTTGTTGCGTGTGACATGCGTAGTACGACATGCATCATGATATTGCGCATTCTTTATCTGGAGTGAATTACCTTTCCGTGTCCTTTCATTTGCTTATGTGATATCATGCTATGTGCTATGTGCTATGTGTTATATCATTTTTGTATGCTCGTCTTGTACTAGTTGGAGGCAGGTGCCTAGCTGGGTGATTTACCCGTCACTCACCCCCTACTTCCCCCTCCCCCACCAGGTGAACAAGAAGAGACTTATGACTACGTCTTTGTTGAGGACGGGGCTGATACGGTGGAGTGGACAGACTGATGGTCGCGCTTAGGATATAAGAAGACCCTGCAACCGTTTGTCTTTATTTTATTGGGATCTCATCGGACATCACATTGTTTAGATTTTCCGACTTACGTTATTGTCAGGATTTTGTTCGTTATTGTATTAAGGAATTTTCTTTATCAAGAAAATTTTATGTTATTGTATCTCGTTTCCGCACGAAAAATTTCTACGTCTTTTCGGACATGTTGGAAATTGATTCGACGCTTTGTATTCTCCTTAGTGAGATACGGCGGGCGTACTATTCTCGATGCTAGGGTTCGGGAGCGGGGCGTTACAGGTGATATAATAGCCGAGGCTTCAGATCCGCCTCGGGAACACAAGATTAACTTGATCACTTAGGCATAAGCTATGATCCTTACCTAGGAATAACGATTATACCCTAGTAAATGAAGTAGACCTAAGTTATGATCGGGTTAAGGGAGGTGTGTGCCGTTGATGAGCTTCCTCTATTTAATTACAATTATACCCCTGAACTTTTGCATGAGCCCATAAATGCTCAAATCTCTCTATTACTCCCGTCAATCCGAATTCTCATCAAGGCTCGCGTGAAATCCAAGAAAATGTTGTTGTGTTGTGAAAAATCTGGCAAGGAGGCAACGGTGGTCATGGTAACGACCACCAAGATCAGGGGGTCATTCTCCAAGCATTGGTCGACACCATGGCCATCACTTTGGCACAACAGCGACTGTAAACTATGCAGTGCCAATAGCAGTTGAACTAACGTTTCCGCCGTTGCCGCCACCAGATCTGAGGTCCTCCTACATGGAAATGCAAGACGTCCGGAATTCGATGTTTAGAAGAACCCTTCACCGAGGAGGCAGAGATATGTGACATGGCCGCTAACGATCACCGGACTGCCGCGACGAAAGTACAGTCGCAGAGGAGTGCATGGCCACCGCCGCCACCATGTGCTCCTTAAGGATGCCACATTCGGGTAAGTGTGGGAGGATTATGCAATCCTGAGTGCAACAACAAGGACGCTTTACGAGTAAGGTCACTGAGTAGAGGCCGGCGCCACCATCACAGCAGAATCAAGAACATCATAAAGGGAAGCAAGGATCAGTGCTCATATCCACGTAATGACTAATGTGGATATCGGAAAGACTGGCGACGTCGTAGCGTAGTTCAACCGCCAGCGACCAGGTATCAATGACTCATCATCAGTACAGGTAGTGTTAATTAGAGATAAATGATCAGAGTTGCGCAGCGGAAACATGGGTTTCTTAAGTCACGTAAGTTCAGAAGAGCGAATCTCAATGGATCCGAAGAAGATTAAGGATAACGCTGAATAGCCCTGACCGACTAAGGTGACTGAGGTAAGGAGTTTTCTTGGTTTGGCCAGCTGCTACATGGAATTCGTTTAAGGATTTCTGTCGATACTGGTACCCTGAGCAGATGGAAACGTAAGAAGACGAAGTTCGAGTGGACAGTTGATATCAACAAAGATATCAACAAAGCTTCGTGGAGCAAAAAAAAAGCCTTAAACACAAGACCATAAAACAAAAATTTTGCTAATTAACTATATGTATACACGCACTGATAAATACAATATACTTGAACGACATATTTCCACATATCAAACATATACTAGAACATTAACATACAAAATCTAACATAACTACGCAAAGTGACATAATACAGTACAAAAAAAGGAGAGATATCACATAACATAATGATCTATGAATATACAGCAATGCAAGTCAACAATATATATATATATATATATATATATATATATATATACACACACACATATTTACACTTATACCTAAATATATACACATATACATACAAAGCAACCAATATGAAGATACGAAGCAATAGGTAAAAGCTCACGATATATATAAAATACGATAACAACATAAGAGTAGTGAACAAAAAAATAATAATAATATGATAAGTCAAAGTTATATTTGCTAAAGGACTACTATAAAAAAATAAATAATAACCAACTTAGGAACTTATAAATGTTATACTGTTAAGGCACTTTATATTTTAGGAACCCATAGGTAATACATAATTATGTAAAGGAAAAACAAAAAAAAAACACTCAATCTCGTACAATAATAAAGAAGCATATGGCTACTCACAATTTGTTACAACATTAGTGATATAATGTAAATAAGTCGATCTAAGAAGACATACAAATAGATACACGAAACGTAAAGGTAATTAAATGATTTTAAGTAAATATGCACAAGTATACACACAATTGCATCAAGGACACCACGACATAACTAATACAACAAAACAATGATAAACATCATAATATATAACGACAACAAACAACACTGTTACAAAGAATACAGTAACACATATACTTTTCATACAAGACATGGGATGCGATATAGGTATACAGTTACAAGTTTTTAAACGAAACATTAACATACACAATTGGAGTAAGCACGCTAAAAATGAGTTAGGAACGACATAGTATGTCATGAAATCATATAAATAGATTAAAGTGTAACCAACTTAATGACATGACATAAAAAAAGAACAAACAGTAATATACATATCGTACTTGAACACCAAATAAATTACATATGTGCATTACAGTAAAATCTAGGCATTTATACATTTCCTTCGGCGTAATTTATATAACGATAATTATACAACAATAAAATAAGCTGATACGGAAAATATAGAGTACATATAACAAATATTATTAACGACTAACATAAGTACAAAAAGAGATATCACGATAAACAGAAACTAAAATGAACACGCATAGCGTGTGTATCGCTTAAAAACTCAAACTAACAAACAAAATAAACATAATACATGTGACAAACTGCATATGACGATTGTGAATTCAACATATGATACACAAGTCATACATGCTGATACACAACATGCTATATGTCTATACCAAACATGTTCAAACAAATCAACCATTAAAACGATGCACATATTAAAACTCGCGTATGCCGATGTATATAATGGACGGAGCTACGTTTGAGCATTGTATTTTGTCCTCAGACCGAGGAGCATTCATGAAAGATGATACAGACGTTGGAGAACGTGTTGAGGGTTTGCGCCATTGTCTTCAAGAGGGACTGGGATGGTAGGACCAAGTTGATTGAGTTCTCCTACAACAACAACTATCCTGACGCCATCGGCATGGTGCCATTTGAGGCGCTCTACGGGCGTAAGTACAGATCCCCAGTGTAGTGCAACTAGGTTGGAGAGTGTACTATTACCGGTACAGAGCTAAGTGAGCAAACCATAGAGAAGGTAAAATTGATTTGGGAAAGACTTAAGGTTGCCCAAGACATAAGTAAGAGTTGGGCAGATCCAAAGAGATGTCCCCTGGAGTTACTGTCGGAGAAAAAGGTTTGCTTAAAGGTATCGTCGACGAAGAGAGTTGCACGTTTTGATCTAAAGAGTAAGCTAAGGCCTCGTTACAACGGCCCCTACGAGGTACTCGGAAGGATTGGTTTGTTAGCTTACCGCTTGGCGTTACCTCCGACACTAGCTCGAGTACACAATGTATTCCATGTTTCTCAGCTGGGAGGGTACGTTTCTAATCCGAGTCATGCATTGGACGCCTAGCTTTTGGGGATCAAACCGGATGCGTCATATGAAGAGACTCCGGTCCGGATTATAGGCCGCAATAATCAAGGACTGAGGAGGAGAATCATTCCATATGTCAAGGTGCAATGAAGCAATCATAAGGAAAACGAAGCGACATGAGAGCTAGAGGATCAAATGCGCGAGTGCTACCCTTACCTGTTCGGATATGGTACATCAAGTTTCGAGGACGAAACTTCTTGTAAGGTGGGTATGATGTTACACACGGAAATTTTTGAATTAGTCGTTACGTGCTAATTTAGAATTAAGTAGCCGTCGGGTGTAACGACCTTTCATAATTTAATTAATTGTAGCGTGTCGATTACGTCCAAGTAATTGTATAAATATATATAATAGTTATGAATATATATATGGGATGGAGAGAAAACAAAAATAACTAACAATAAGATAATAAAGTAAATAAATGATATTCAAAAAGAAGAGGGGGCGGATGGATAAGGGGTGGTTTCTTTAAAAAATAATAATAATAATAATAATAATAATAATAATAATAATAATATTAATAGTAATAATAATTAATTAGTTAATGAATGAATTTTGAAAAAAAAAGAGATAAGGTCAACAATTAAGGGGGAATAACCGTTCCCCCAAGATTCTTGCATATTAATCAAATGATAAAGGCAATAGTGGTGGGGGTTATGGCAGAATGGGGAAACAAAAAGAAAAAAAAATAATATAGAGACGCAGGAGAGAAGGACAACGGCAGAGAAGAAAGGAGAGAGGAAGAAGAAAGAGAGAAGGGAAAAATAGAGAAGAAGAAGAAAACTGACCCCAATCCAGTAAAGCGTGTAGTTGTCTGGAATCGAGGTAGGTTCCCTTTTTTCCCTCCAATTAGTACAAATTCAAGCATGTTCTGGTGGTATTTTATGTGTTTTTGTTGTTTTAATTGTTGAATGTCCAATCTGTGAAAAGCATGAGTTTTGATGACTGTGGAATGCGTTTGATGGCTGTTTGATGGCTGTGGAATGCGTGTACTGTTTTGCGTGTATTGGATTTGATGTTAGGGAAAAATTTGGTAATCAAAATATAAAAACTTTTGCATTATTAGGATTTTCCATTCTTGTTTTGACATTAGAATAGGTTCCCATACACTAGAAATAGGCGAAAATAGGTGGTCGGAACGCCTCACGCGCCGCTGGAAGAGCCGTATGTGGCTCCACGCACGCGCGTGAGCACTCACGCGCCCCCTGTGCTGCGGCAGTGAAGGAATGTAAAAAAAAAATTAAATCGATTTAGGGCTGGCCGGTCAGCGCGCAGACCAGGTCAGCCCTTAAAGGGCCGCGGTCTGCTGCTGCAAAATCAGCCCAATAGCAATGGTTTATAAAAAAAGGGCGGTTGGTCATGGGCCAGGCCGGATGGCCAGTGGACCGGACCAGATACCAGCCGGCCCAATTACTAGTGAAGTATATATAAAAAAAGAAAACATGGAGCGCGGGCCGGACTCTGGCGGGCCGGTCCAGAATAAGTGGCGGACCAGGGCTGGTGGCAAAAGGGGCAGCCCAATTTAATAATTCAATTTTATAAATAATGTAATTTCTGGAAATGCTATAAATATTATCTAATGAATTAAAATTAATAATAATTAGGGAAAAATACAAATAAATATCAGAAAATTCTAAATAAATTCCAGAAATTATAAAATGTTGAAATTAAATTATTTTCATTAAATTTCGGTAATTGTGATAATTTATTTAATTTGGATAATTAGGTAATAAATAGAGATAAATTAGGGGAAAATGAGGAAAAATATAGAAAATGCACAATAAATATTTACAAGCCATGGAAAAATAAGTTTAACATCAAACAACATTAGATCATTACACGGATAATAAATGAACCTAGATTTGAGTGCCGGAGGATGGTGAGGATGGGCCAGGGGCCTCAGGCGATCATTAAGTGAACCTAGAATTGAGTGACAGAGGATGGTGAGGATGGGCCAGGGGTCTCAGACGATTGTGTTTTTGCATTCATGGCACGTGCACTGCATTATGGCGGGTCGTGACGTACGGGTCACGGGCGCTCAGGATGGTGTACGGTGGCGGGGCCACGACACTCAGGATGGTGTACAGTGGCGCAGCCACGCACACTCAGTATGGTGACTTTGGGTGGGTACGACCCACAGCCACTCAGTAGGACCCGGGTTCATGCATTGCACGATGGAGATATCGGCATTTTGTGTGACATGACTTTGTTGCGTGTGACATGCATAGTAGGACATGCATCATGATGTTGCGCATTCTTTATCTAGAGTGAATTACCTTTCCGTATCCTTTCATTTGCTTATGTGATATCATGATATGTGCTATGTGCTATGTGTTATATCATTTTTGTATGCTCGTCTTGTACTAGTTGGAGGCAGGTGCCTACTGGGTGATTTCCCCATCACTCACCCCTACTCCCCCTCCCACCAGGTGAACATGAAGAGACTTATGACTACGTCTTTGTTGAGAACAGGGCTGATACGGTGGAGTGGACAGACTGATGGTCACGCCTAGGATATAAGAAGACCCTGCGACTATTTGTCTTTATTTTATTGGTATCTCATCGGACATCACATTGTCTAGATTTTCCGACTTATGTTATTGTCAGGATTTGGTTCGTTATTGTATTAAGGAATTTTCTTTATCAAGAAAATTTTATGTTATTGTATCTCGTTTCCGCACGAAAAATTTCTACGTCTTTTCGGACATGTTGGAAATTGATTTGACGCTTTGTATTCTCCTTAGTGAGATACGGCGGACTTACTGTTCCCGATGCTAGGGTTTGGGAGCAGGGCGCTACAGTAGAACCCTAAGTTAGAACCCTTGGCGTGTTTAGCAAAATATGAAAGAGTAATTCAATAACAGAACCTTTGCTCAAACGTTGATACAAAATCTAATTGATCATGAGATGAAACCGCAAGTATAAACTTGCAAGAAAAACTCATAGTTTGAAAATTTTCTTGTATATAATCTATGTGGAAAAAAAACGTCTCAACCTTTTTTTCAATAGAGGTGAAAATTCGGTCAAAAAGCCCTTCTTAAGTCGGCTAAGGAACTATTTGGACAACAAGACTCTGTCCTATAAGGAAAGAGCTCAAGAAACACTGCAAACTCTAAGTATTTTGACTCTGACTTTTTGAACTGATCCAAAAGGTCTTAGTTTCATAAACTACCAAAAACACAAAAACAAAATGTTTTAAAAATAGTAAAAGTCGTTCAAGTCCAAAACACGGTCATACAAAAGTTATTAAGTTTGAAGATGTAAGAGCATGCCTCGAATGATTTTGTCCAGTCCACCCAGCGTTTCATGCTCAAATTTGTTTTCGGTTAAACTATTCATGGACCCCAAAAACACGATTTCATCATCGCCTTGGTCAGCTGACAGCATATATACTCTATTTCACATCGGAAAAAAGAAAAGAATGAGATGATATATAAATAAGAGCATAACTATCTAAAATCAACTTGAAGTAATCATTTTATGGCGATTAGCATGTCATATGAGATGCCATACCCAAGTCTTAAAGAGTTATATATAGTGTGTAAACATGCTCTACGGTTATATACCTATGCCTATATATATATACCTAAACACATACAAGCTGAAGCGTGTTGGTGTTAGGATTGGTTTTGATGATTCGCACAAAAAGAGAAGTTTCAAAAACAAGAGTTTCTGAAACTTCACGTGCAAATTAGACATGTTACTCCTTAAGAAAATATTTCTAAGAAAATGCTTTACTAAGCAATCAAACGCTTTATAGAGCGCTCGATGTTGTAATAAAAAAATCTGTCTTTGGACAGAAAGTTTCAAACATGGCCTAATAGCGCTCTATCAGGTAAGGGAAACAAGACAGTCTTAGACAGAGAGTTTCGAACGCTTTATCGAGCGCTGCATCTATAAGTTCTGATGTTAAGCCTTGGGGCCAAAAGTTTCGAACATGGCCTAATAGCGCTTTATCAGGTAAGGGAAATAAGACAGTCTTAGGTAGAGAGTTTCGAACGCTTTATCGAGCGCTGCATCTATAAGTTCTGATGTACGAATGGAAGGTCTTAATTGGTGTACTTTTTCTCTCTCTTGCACTTTTTGATTGACAAAAAATACTTTTTATCTTCCCCATGCAATCATGACTTTTGTGGCTATTTTTCAAATTGCAAATCCAATGTAGGTGGGAATATCTTTCTATTTTTGCTTAAAATGCAAGACTTCCTCAAGAAGCTTTTGACTTCGCCCAAGACAAACTTTTCAAAAATGATGAGGTGTCAACATACTATTGGATGTCTTCTCCCAATCTTCTCTCTCTCTCTCTCTCTTTCCTTCTCCTCCAACGGTTGGAAGCTTTCACTTTAAGGGTTGGAAGACTACATTTTTGAAGACTAACTTTCTACCTCAAGCTCTCAAGTCTTCATTTGTATTTTGCTCTCAAAATCATTGTAAAATTACTTTATTGTTGAGAGTGTGTGATTGTAAAGAAGAAGAGATCTTCTTCTAAGTGAGGATTGTGAGGAGCAAGATTTAGATTGTTGGTCAAGGAGCAACGTTGCTTCTTGTTGGGCGAAACTCAAGCTTCCAAGAGCTATTTGATGGTGTTGGAGCAACATCATTCTCCATAGAAGGTTTCTTTGGCGAAAAGAAGATCTTAAGGAGGCTAGGCTTCAAAGAGGTTGGGTGTTCATTGTTGAAACTCAAGCTTCCAAGAGCTAGTTGATGGTGTAGGAGCTACATCATACCCCATAGAAGGTTTCTTTGGTGCAAGGAAGATCTTAAGGAGGCTAGGCTTCAAAGAGGTTGACTTTTTCGTGTTGTTCAGCTAGTTTTGCTAAACCTAGTTTGTTCTTGTATTTTCTTTGATTGTTGTTTCCTTCCAAAGAGAAATAACAATCCCTTGTTCAAAAATCCTTCTTGTTCAAAGCAAGAAGGTTGAGGAGTAGAGTCTTTGACTTGAACCTCTATAAATTTGGTGTTTTTTCATTTCCGCAATTTATTTCATTCAAAGAACACATCAAGTATTGGTTTAAACACTTCCATTGCAAAAAGATTCGAAAATAACCATACTTGTATAAACACACTATTCAAGTCCCCCTTCTAGTGTGTTTCACGGACCTAACAATTGGTATCAGAGCCTAACCTTGATTGTTTGGTAGTCAAATAGCAAGGCTTGATCCTATCTAGTATGGAAGAAACATCTTATGATTGGGAATCTTCAGGCGATGAGTCTTCTAAGACAAGAAGAAGAAGACAAGAAAATTTGATACATTCCGTTTCAAACATCCATACCAAAGTACCTATGTTTGATCCAAATAATTATTCTCTATGGAAATCCAACATGGAGACTCATCTTAGGGGTTGTGGTTATCGGATTTGGAAAGAAGGTACCAAGGGCTCAAAGGCTCCTATTGACTATGATAATTCAACTCAAGAAGAAGCGTTGTTATTTGCTATAAATGGAAAAGCTCTTGACATCTTGAATAGTTCTCTTACTCCAAATGAGATAGCTAAGATTCAAAGTGTTCAATCGGCTCATGAAGCATGGGTAAAGTTGGAAATGATACATGAGGGTACTTCTCAAGTTAGAAAGGCAAGGAGAAGGATGTTGATGAAACAATTTTATAATTTTTCCGCCCCCAATGGTGAAAAAATAGAAGAGACTATTCAAAGGTTCACCAAACTTGTCAATCTACTTAATGCGGTGGGAAAGAAGATTGAACAATAAGATCTTAACCATCGACTTCTAAATAGCTTGGGAAGAGATTGGAATCCTAAGGTGACGACTATTAAAAAATCAAAGGATCTTGAAACTCTTACTTTAGATGAGTGATATGGAAATCTTATGACTCATGAAATTCAACTTGAGAAACAAGAGAAAAATGATCCTATCAAACAATCACCTAAGGCGTTGGTATGTGACACGGATGATTCGGATGATGAGTTTGAACTTCTTGTAAGGAGGTTCAAAAGGTTTACCAAGAAAAATGGAGATGAGGCTAAACGGTTTATCAAAGGAACTCTATCCAAGGACAAAGACAAGATGAAGGACCAAGATGACAAATGCTTCAAATGTGGAAAATATGGTCACTTTATGGAAGATTGTAGAGTGAAGGATCCGCACCCAAAAGATAAGAGGGCCATCTACCAAAAAGAAGAAGGCTTTTCAAGCGGAGGTAGAGCATTAGGATAGTCTCCTATCCGACTCCGAAGGTGACCATGATGATGACAAGGATCTTGCTCTCATAGCCATAAGCGATGATGATCTTGAGAGGGAATATTCTTGTTTCATGACCATCGAAGATGATATGGAGGTATGCGCTAAATCTTCTCACTATAGATTGCAACATGAATTTGATGATATGATTGAGAAGAATGATTTGTTAAGTCTCAAATACAAGCGTGTTAAACGATATTTTAGGAGTTGCATAAATGATTATAATATCACGCTTGAAAACAACATTGCATTGCAACTTGAATATGATATTCTTATGACCATGCATAAAGTAGTTCCTAATGAGAATTGTTGTTTGAGATATGAAAGTGAGGTTGATTTGAGTACATTGGAAAAAATGTTTGAGGGCAAACATGCTTTAAATAAGATGCTAATTAGTCAAAGAGCAAGCATTGATAAAACCGGTTTAGGTTATAATGCATCTAGTATAAGCATGAAACCTTCAACCATGCCTTTGGTTAAATTTGTCAAACCGAGTAAAGCATCCACTCCCTCCTTCAAAGAATCAAAATTATCTTTGAAGAAACAAAGGCATATACCTCATGGCAAGGTAAAAGCATCCAAGGTATCAAAACCTTTGGTTAAGTCTGTTGCCAAAATCTCTTCCTTGGTACCAAGGAAGAATATGCATAAACATGAATCACGGATTATGCCTACACATAAGCATCATGATCATTCTTACTCTCGAATTATGCGTACACATAAGCATCATGATCATCTTTACTCTCACAAACGTATTCCTACATGCTTCTATTGCAACAAGAAAGGACATGTAGAAAGAGTTTGTAGAGCCAAGAGAAATACACATCTTGTATGGGTGTCAAAAGGTCAAGTGCATGTTATTAATTCTCAAGGACCCAAAACAAAAAGGGCACCAATGTCATATGTTGATTTTGTAGGTCCTAGCGTCAAATGGAGAAATCAAGGACAAAGGCGTCCAATGGATCGTAGACATTGGGTTTTCCAACCATATGACGGGAAACAAAGGATTGTTTCCTAAGATCACTATACAAGATGGAGGAGTTGTCCACTTCGGAGGTAGCAAAGGCCAAATCAAAGGACATGGTAAAGTGGGTAACAATTCTTTCTCTCTTAGTGATGTACTTTATGTGGATGGGCTTAAGTATAATTTGATAAGTGTGAGCCAATTGTGTGATGCCAATTATGAAGTTACATTTGTGAAAACAAAATGCATTGTGACAAAGGATGATGTTGTTATGTTTGAGGCCTTGAGGGTCAAAAACATTTACAAACTTAGCATAAATGATTTGGTTTCACAAATTGTTTCATGTTTAGCAGCTAAAAATGATTTGACACAACTATGGCATAGACGCCTCAGACATGTGTGTTTTAAAACGTTTAAATATATTTGTGAAAATGAAAAAGTTCGAGGGCTTCCCAAAATAAATTTTGAAAACCAAGAACTTTGTAGCACTTGTCAAAAAGCGAAGCTTGTGAAAACAAGCTTTAGGCCCAAACAAATATTTCCACCTCCAAACCCCTACAAATGTTACATATGGATTCGTATGGGGATATTGGTACGAAAATCTTGGGTGGCAAACATTACACATTTGTGGTGGTAGATGATTACACTAGATATACATGGGTAATGTTCCTTGTTAAGAAAAGTGATGCATGTCATGAGTTTATTGATTTGTGTACGCAATTGGAAAATTACATGAGTGACACCATTAAGACATTAGAAATGATCGTGGTGGGGAGTTCGATGGAGATTTTCAAAGGTTTTGTATATCCAACGGATATGTACATAACTTTTCAGCTCCAAGAACTCCACAACAAAATGGTGTGGCCGAACGAAAGAATAGAACCCTACAAGAAATGAGTAGAGCAATGCTTAATGAGTTCGGCTTGCCCAAATATTTTAGGGCCAAAGCGGTTAATGCCGCTTATCATGTAATTAATCGTGTCTATTTGAGACCATACCTAAATATGACTCCTTATGAACTTTGGAATGGCAAAGTCCCCAACATTGGGTATTTCAAAATGTTTGGTTGTAAGTGTTTTATACTTAACACTAAAGACACTTTGGACAAGCTTGATTTCAAAGTGGATGAGGGCATATTTTTAGGCTATGCCTCAAATAGTAAAGCATTTCGTATATTTAACAAAAGAAGCAAAAAGGTGGAAGAATCTATTCATGTTAAGTTTAGTGAATCACTTAGTGATGAAACTAAACTCAATGAGGAAAATGAAGATGTTGAAGGTGAAACTTCTCAAGAAGAAGATCTTGATATTGTTCCAAGGGTTGTTCATCAAGAAGAAATTGTTGATGAATCACCTAAAGGAAAAAATCTTCATTGACTTAAAATTGATCCCATTGAAGGAACTCATCCACCTAGTTTCAAAGACCAAAGTGAAACAAATAGAGATATTTCACAAGCTCCTTTTGATGATACACAAAATGTGGTCAATGCATCTCATTTTCTAGAAAATGATGAACATATTGAAAATGATCATTTGTCTCTTCCGAAAAGTGATCATGAGGAAGTTGAAGGAGATGTATCCAATCTTCCTAGATCATTTAAGCACAAAAGTTCTCATCCTCATGATATAATTATAGGTGATATAAATCGTGGAATTACAACTCGAAGGCAATATAGGGAAAATGCTTTTGTGTCCCTTATAGAACCGAAAAATGTTAAAGAAGCACTTCTTGATGAGGATTGGATTTTAGCTATGCAAGAAGAGCTAAATCAATTTGAGAGAAGTGATGTTTTGGAGTTAGTTCCCAAACCTCATGATCATCCTATTATTGGCACAAAATGGGTATTTCGTAACAAGATGGATGATCAAGGTAATATCACAAGAAATAAGGCTTAGTTGCTTAAGGATACCGTCACGAAGAGGGTATTGATTTTAATGAAACATTTGCACCTGTAGCACGACTTGAGGTGATTAGGATGTTGTTAGCGTATGCTTGTTACAAGGATTTTAAGCTTTACCAAATGGACGTTAAATCCGCTTTCTTAAATGGAATTATTCAAGAAGAAGATATGCGGCTCAACCTCCTGGGTTTGAATGTCATGATTCTCTACATCATGTTTATAAACTCAAAAAAGCACTTTATGGCCTTAAACAAGCTCTTAGAGCTTGATATGATAGGTTGAATACATTTCTTCTTAATAGTGGTTTTTCAAGAGGTAAAGTGGATACAACCTTGTTTATCAAAGAACAAGGTAAACATCATTTACTTGTTCAAGTATATGTAGATGACATTATTTTGGTGCTACTAATAATCTTCTTTGTGAGCAATCTGCTAGCTTGATGCAAGGTGAATATGAAATGAGTATGATTGGAGAACTCACTTATTTCCTTGGACTTCAAATCAAGCAAACCCAAGATGGAGTATACATTTCTCAAACCAAGTATACAAAAGACTTGCTTAAAAAGTACAACTTTGGTGAAGATAGAAATGTGAACACTCCCATGCGCACAAGTTTGAAACTTGACAAAGATGAAAAAGGAAAGCAAATTGAGGTGACCTTGTATCGTGGCATAATTGGTAGTCTACTTTATTTGACCGCTAGTAGACCGGACATTTTGCATGCCGTATGTTTATGTGCTAGATTTCAAAGTGATCCTAGAGAAATGCATCTCATTGCGGTAAAACGTATATTTCGTTACCTTAGAGGAACTTTTAAGTTTGGTTTATTCTATCCTAAAAATGCATGCTTTGATCTTAGAGGTTATAGTGACTCCGACTATGCCGGAAGTCTTGTTGATAGAAAGAGCACATTCAGAACTTGTCAATTTCTTGGAGATTGTCTTGTATCTTGGTTTTCCAAGAAACAAAATAGTGTTGCTCTTTCTACTGCGGAATCCGAATATGTTTCGGCCGCCTCATGTTGTGCACAATTGTTATGAATGTCACACACATTAAATGATTATAATGTTCATATTTTCAAGATACCCATCTTGTGTGACAATACTTCGGCTATTAATATTGCATAAAATCATGTTCATCATAGTCGAACTAAACATATCGAAGTGAGACATCACTTCATTAGGGATTGTGTGCAGAAAGAGTTGGTTTGTGTTGAATTTGTCTCTATTAGTGACCAACTAGCGGATATATTCACAAAACCACTGCCTTGTGAAGTATTTGAGTCTATTAGAAGTCAATTGGGATTATTTAACATTGATCAACGTCAAATGGTATGAAAATATAAATGCCCTCTTGATTTCAAGCACTTTATATTACTTTGAAATCGCATTCATAGTCAAATTAAGCACTTCAACAGGTTCAATGCCAATGCAAAGTTGAAACTTTTAAATGTTGTCAACTTAAAGCACTCCAAATGATTACTTTTATCGCTCAATAGCATCAGGCATTTGAAAGGCTAAAACTGTCTATAGTAGAAACTGTGATGCATTTCAATTAAAAATGAGGGGTTACGTAAGTTTGATGTATTTGGTTGGAATAAAGAAACCTATGGCTTGACAGGGGAAGAAATTCAAACAGAATTAGGCTTCTTTCCTTCTAAGAAACTCCAACAAATGCCTTTAGTCAACAGAGTGTTGCTAAGGATTGTTTTAGCAAAGCAACTAGAGATCCAGGCAATCTGAATTTCTGTGTTACTTTTTGTATCTTGACTGGCATGCAGTTAAATTTTGGGTGGATCTTTCTAGTTGTAGTCCCTACCTCTTTAACCAAAAGAACAAAAGCCATATTTTTTTTGCAAATTGTATTCATATATTGATTTTGCACTGTGGCATTGGGCTTAATTCTATTCCACGCTAATCTTGTGCAGCTGTAGAACCTTAATGATGCACGTCTTAAATATTTGAAATCCAAACTGCTCCATGCTCAAGTTATTGCAGCCTTTGAGAATGAATCTATGATTGTTCAGTTCTCTTGGTCTTGATTCTCCACCCTTGGTTTATATTTTTTTTTGATGATTTAGGGGGAGAAATGTGTTATTGTGCTGTGGTGTTGTGCTTGTGAGGTAATGTGTTATTGTGGTAATGAGTTATTGTGCTGTGGTGTTGTGCTGTCGGTGGATGTTGGTGTTTTTGTGATGATGGTGCTCTCCTCTGTTTTCCTTCTAGGTTAGCTTAACTTTCGGTATTTGCAGACTGGCAGTTCTATTGGAAAGTTGGTAGTGTCTTTAAATTCGGTTGTTGTGTTGCAGTGAAACTATGTTGGCACTATTGGTGTTTGCAAGTTATTATGCTCTGTTTTGTCAAGACTGGTATTGAAGTACTTGATGGTAGTTGTTTCTCTAAATCACTTGCTATGCCATGTCTTTGATTAAAATATGCAATGAAGTGTTTTATATGATATTTTTCCTCAGTATAAATCATTTTTGATGTTATGAAATAAAATTATTCTTTGAGGAGAGCATAAAGTAAGGGGGAGCATAAGATGCATTTAGTAAGGGGGAGTTTATTGTGAAATCATCAAAAAGAGGGAGAATGTTGGTGTTAGGATTGGTTTTGATGATTTGCACAAAAAGAGAAGTTTCAAAAACAAGAGTTTCTGAAACTTCACACGCAAATTAGACATGTTACTCCTTAAGAAAATATTTCTAAGGAAATGCTTTACTAAGCAATCAAATGCTTTATAGAGCGCTCGATGTTGTAATAAGAAAATCTGTCTTTGGACAGAAAGTTTCAAATATGGCCTAATAGCGCTCTATCAGGTAAGAAAAATAAGACAATCTTAGACAGAGAGTTTCGAACGCTTTATCGAGCGCTGCATCTATAAGTTCTGATGTTAAGCCTTGGGGCCGAAAGTTTCAAACATGACCTAATAGCGCTCTATCAGGTAAGAAAAATAAGACAGTCTTAGGCAGAGAGTTTCGAACGCTTTATCGAGCGCTGCATCTATAAGTTCTGATGTACGAATGGAAGGTCTTAATTGGTGTACTTTTTCTCTCTCTTACACTTTTTGATTGACAAAAAGTGCTTTTTATCTTCCCCATGCAATCATGATTTTTGTGGCTATTTTTCAAATTGCAAATCCAATGCAGGTGTGAATATCTTTCTATTTTTGCTTAAAATGCAAGACTTCCTCAAGAAGCTTTTGACTTCACCCAAGACAAACTTTTCAAAAATGATGAGGTGTCCACATACTATTGGATGTCTTCTCCCAATCTTTTCTCTCTCTCTCTCTCTCCTTCTCCTCCAACGGTTGGAAGCTTTCACTTTAAGGGTTGGAAGATCTATTTTTGAAGACTAACTTTCTACCTCAAGCTCTCAAGTCTTCATTTGTATTTTGCTCTCAAAATCATTGTAAAATGACTTTATTGCTGAGAGTGTGTGATTGTAAAGAAGAAGAGATCTTCTTCTAAGTGAGCATTGTGAGGAGCAAGATTTAGATTGTTGGTCAAGGAGCAAGGTTGCTTCTTGTTGGGCGAAACTCATGCTTTCAAGAGCTAGTTGATGGTGTTGGAGCAACATCATTCTCCATAGAAGGTTTCTTTGGTGAAATTAAGATCTTAAGGAGACTAGGCTTCAAAGAGGTTGGGTGTTCATTGTTGAAACTCAAGCTTCCAAGAGCTAGTTGATGGTGTAGGAGCTACATCATACTCCATAGAAGGTTAATTGGTGCAAGGAAGATCTTAAGGAGGCTAGGCTTCAAAGAGGTTGAGTTTTTCGTGTTCTTGAGCTAGGTTTGCTAAAGCTAGTTTGTTCTTGTATTTTCTTTGATTGTTGTTTCCCCCCAAAGAGAAATAACAATCCCTTGTTCAAAAATCCTTCTTGTTCAAAGCAAGAAGGTAGAGGAGTAGAGTCTTTGACTTGAACCTCTATAAACTTGGTGTTCTTTCATTTCCGCAATTTATTTCCTTCAAAGAACACATCAATTATTGGTTTAAACACTTCCATGGCAAAAAGATTCGAAAAAGAACCATACTTGTATAAACACACTATTCAACCCCCCTTCTAGTGTGTTTCACGGACCTAACAAAGCGATATAAATCCAGTTGTGCGAATGCTTAGTATGTGTTCGGAATTCAGATATAGTCATGGCTTTTGAATTTTGATTATAATCATATTTGAAACCATTTGATTTGAAGATTTTTGACTCAATAAATGATGACAATAGATTATCATTATAGATAATAGAAAATATTTATTTTGATAACTATTATAATGTTTGTAACGCCTTTTTTTAATATAAGTTGATTATGCTACAGACTGTACTATTATTTTCCGCAAATATTATTTCTTAGTTTAATTAAAAGCATGAAAGATGAAAGGGTGAACTAAATACATTGATAAACATGGAGAATAAGAATTACAATCAGAAAATCTATATAGTTGTCAATTGTAACGAACTCAAAAAATTGTAAAGTGTAAATATTTCTTAAAGAAAAGGTTTATCCTTATAAATATTATAACTTTAGATGCAATTGGAAGGGGGGAGGATTCAGTTAGAAGTCTCCGTATAGGAATTTCTTGTTTCAAAAGCTGAAAAATATCCCATTGATACTTATTTTTTATTTTTAATTTTTTTTTTGCAAGGTTAGAAAGACCAAAAGAAAAGTTAGGGTTTGTTGGCAAATGAAGTGGTTGGTTGGTGGGGTTTGTAGATAGTTAAAAGTCGATTAGTGAGAAGGAAGGGTGGTCCACGGAGGAGCGCCGATCTTCACCGACCTCCACAGACACCGTTGTGGTGGTTGACTTTGAATGTACGTATTAATATATATAATATGGACATGGAAATTGTTTCTCACCAGTTTTCTGAAGTAGTCACCGAAAGTGAAATCCTAACGTCTTTTATGTCATTATCAGTATGCTGCTCATTATTTACATTCACTATTTTTTTTTCCAATACTTCTTATATATAAAACGTTATCAACGGGTTGCTTGGGGGGGGGGGGGGGGTCTGAGAGGGGAGGGTAGAGAATTTCCTTATTTTTGGAGTTCTGCTATTTAGGATTTAGAAATCTATTGTTTTACATAATCATTTCACAATAGCTAAAAGAGAATATTTAGAAAAATCGTATCTTTATCCATAGTTCAGTAAGCGGGAGCGCTTTTGATGAACGGAAGCGCCAACTTTAATATAGACAATCTCAACCTTAAATGTAGGTTTCTCTCCACTAACATTCCCTTTAATGTTTACTTTGATAGATAATTAAATCCAAAATGAACAAAGTGAAGAAAGCACCTTCATCTATATTTATAGGCAATCAAAAAGTACATCCATCATAATCTTTGGAATAAACACCACTTGATAAACGGATATGTCCCTTTAATAAAGAATTGTATCCCCCAAAGATAACTCTTTGCAAATAACCAATTATGATTTAATTATAAATCATATAATCATCATATTAAAAGAGACACAACCTTACATTTTGTACACAAATACATACTCGACTTGCCCCCTCCCCGCCCCCTCCCCCACCAATTTGGCGTGGCATACTTCAGGTAACTAAGAGGTGTCATAAACAATCAAAATGATATGTCAATTCCAGTTGAATAGGATAAATCTGTAAATAGGGGTGTTAACGAACCGAGACGAGCCGAATAAGGTTTTCAAATTCGGATTCGTTTAGCTAAACGAACTGAGCCGAACAGTTCTTTAAGAAGAATAAAAACTTTGCAAAGAGTAAAGAACACAAGGATGTATAGAGGTTCAAGTCAAATGACTCTACTCCTCTACCTTCTTGATTTTTCACAGGAAGGATTTTGAAAAGGGGATTGTTATTTCTATGAGGGGAAACAACAATCAAAAATAAAATCCAACAAGATAAAAAAACTAGGCCACAGGCCTAGACCACAACCAAGAATTCTAACTCCTTGAAGTCTAGCCTCCAAAGATCTTCTTTGCCTCAAAAAAATCTTGTAGGGAGTATAGTGCACTATAACACTATCAACTAACCCTCCAAGGTTTAGAAATCTTAAACAAGAAGCACCATTGCTCCTTGACCAACAATCTACACAGCCTCTCACTATCTTCACTCACTAAGAAGAAGACTCTTCTTCTTCCTTAACAACACAACTCTCAACAATAAAGTAAAATGTACAAGATTACAACTATTTTGAGAGCTTGAAACTTTGAGAGAAACTTGAGAGCTTGAATGGTAGAAAGTTGTTGAAGAAAATGGAAGAACCCTTCTTTTATCATTCTTCAAAAATCTTCCCGTTTGAACCCTTGCAGAGCCAATAATGGGATTTGGCATTTTGTGTTGGTGTGTCCTTTTCATTGGAAAACTCCTCTTGGCATGTAGCAACATATTTGGAGAGGTTTCAAAATGGAAGCCAAATGAGGAAACCTGAATTCTTCAAGAATGAGAGAGGACCTGTGAAAATAACACTAAAAGAGGAGGGAACAAATAGTCAAATGATGTTAGAAAGTGAAGCATAAGACTTTTGTAACGTTGGTCACATGAAGCGCCTAAAGTGTTTATAACACATGCGTTCAATGTGACATGGAGGGCTTTATGTGAAAAAGAACAGCCGTTCGAAGTCACATAAAGCGCCTTATGTGGGCAACTAAAAGCGTTCGAAGTCACATGAAGCGCCTAATGTCAGCCTTCGTGCTTGTTCGAACTAATTCTGACATTTCTCAGAAGGTATTTGGTGTACGTGCCCATTTTGGAGGGAAAAGTACTTTTGACTTGGTGGTACACATGAAGCGCCTAATGTAGGCGTTCAAAGTGTACTGCCTTTTTCTCAGAACACATGAAGCACCTAATGTAGGCGTTCGAAGTGTTCGGGCTTCCATACACTTCACATGAAGCGCCTAATGTAGGCGTTCGAAGTGTACTGGAATTCACCAAGGCACATGAAGCGCCTAATGTAAGCGTTCGAAGTATACTGACTTCCAACACATCACATAAGGCGCCTAATCCATCGTTCGAAGTACCAAATTGTGCAAATCATCAAAACTTAAACTTGTTTTAACACCTTTAATAAAGAATTATGTCCCCGAAAGATAACTCTTCGCAAATAACCAATTAGGATTTAATTATAAAATCATATAACTATCATATTAAAAGGGACACAACCTTACATTGTGTACACAAATACATACTCGTCTTGCCCCCTCCCCCACCAATTTGGCGTGGCATACTTTCAGGTAATTAAGAGGTGTCATAAACAATCAAAATGATATGTCAATTCCAGCTGAATAGGATCAATCTGCAAGTAGGGGTGTTAACGAACCGAGACGAGCCGAATACTAGGTTTTCAAATTCAGATTCGTTTAGCTAAGCGAACTGTTTGGCTCAGTTCGTTTAGCTAAACGAGCTTTAAAATTCGTTCAAGTTCGGCTTGAAAAACAATGTAACTGCTTAAACAAGCCGAACAGTTCGCGAACAATTTGGCTCGTTTGACTAAACGAACCCAAATAGATGTTTTAATTCGGCTTGTTTAAGTAAAATTAACAAACAAACTCGAATCAAATACGAATCGAACTCGAACCATTCACGAACAGTTCGGTTCGCTTAACACCCCTAGCAAGGATTAGATTAATTAGCAATTTCCAAAAATCTAGCATAAGACAATGATCATTGGATTTGACGGAACGCCAACGGAAAAGGAATTCGCTAATGACTCCCTTAACCATAACTAGAGATTTAGAAGACTAGTTTTATGATGATTATTGATTAAATTTTAATACTTATTCAACCATCAATACAAAACATAATAATTAAAAGGTAAACTATGTGCTTTACGCATTCACTGCTATTACATTTCGTTTATTCTTTATCCGGTTAGTCTTTAAATGCCTAATAATTATTCATTGACCACTACTGCTACTCCGTGAGATTCATGGGTAGAACCACGTAGACCTTTATACTCTTACGATATAAACCTTAGTACGTCCGAAAGCATACTTTCACGTAATCAGGATAGTGTAACAAATAATCGATTTTTCTTTACATCTCAGGATCATAGGCAACTTTGGACGTCAAATTACAACACCTCTAACAGGGAGGAGGTATGGACGAGTAGACAGGGAATAGGACAACAGATGAAACAAGCACCTAAACTTGATATCTAACCCCTGTGGTGAAAGAGAAGCCTTAAATGATTCCTTCTGTCGATCATAGATTTGTTTATTTTATGTTTCATTCTCTCATGAAAATTTGCTCTTTCATCAAAAACTATATACTCCCCGATTTCAAAAATATTGTTTTTTATTTTGGTTTGTCACCAAAAATTATTATCCATTTTTAAAAATAGTAAGTATTAATAGTCAACGTATTTTACTAACCCTTCTATAAACACTTATTTTTTTATTTTATCTCAAATAACCAATTACAAATAAAATAGAATACTTGCCCAAAGTTTGACTTATTCAAACATGTGATTAAGTCAAATTAAGACAATATTTTTAAACAGAAAAAATAACTAAAATATGTTAAAATAGAGGTCACGTGGTTCATACCTCACCCCTCCAATCATTGAGTCAAACTCTTCAATCTACACCAGCAGAGTATCAACTTATCTTGCCTCACGGCATAGTCCAGTTCGCACTCGAATTGGAATTTACTCTAAGAGGTTAAAAGTTCGAATCAAGAGACACGCACAGTGTGGGTGCTCCACTGCTGCTAGGCCGAAGGCCTAGTTTGCCGGTGCACCTTGTGTAGGTCACTGCGTAAGTCCTCACCCAACCTAGAAGGCTGCGGGCTCCTGATTTACATCCTTCACGATGCTCCTTAGGACTGGGACGGTGGGTCCCAGGATGAGGTTTCACCTTTTGACTCCAAGAGTAGCAACTTATTTTATCGTTTGCATAAGTAGATTGGTAAGAGTACATTAAATGTCTAGACAAACTCTCAAAGAAGTCGAGACAAAATTACGGGGAAAAAAATGTAATACGACCTAATCCGACACAGACTGAGTGGGTACACAAAAATAAAACAAAGTGAAATAAGAGAAGATAGAAAACAAGACGAAATTGACTATCCTGGAAGGAACGAAACCAATCAAATGAGAAACAAAGCCCGTTGGCAGGGAAGGCGGTGATGAAACGAGGTGCATTGTTCTCCTAGTCTAGCATATGTATCTGGATACCATAGATATATATATATGTATATATATATATATATATATATGTATATATATATATATGTATATATATATGTATATATATATATTCATCTCAAATTAGTTATATGATATGATCATATTTCATTGAAGACATGATTGATTTAGCAGATCTTGATCAGAAATGAAAAGAGAACGTCATGTTTCTTCTCATTCGAAGAACTCAGCCTCATTATTTTCGGTTTGATCAGCTAGTTTCGGTGGTTTGGCTTATTATAACTCAAATCTCTAACTAGTTAAAGACAGAAAAATAAACTTTTACTTTTGTCCGATAAATTCGAAAAAAAAAAAGCCTTCTTCATTTTTCACTATGGCGATACAATAGAACAAAAAAATGTGTCTATAATAAGTAAGAATGTCGTCGACAAAATTAATAAATAATGAAAAGCGCAAACTGGAGTAGAATATCCAGTGATAGAATTTAAAATAATCAGTAACCACCGGTGACAGGACAACTTTTTTTTTCAATCGTATGCGACATGGTTTAACCATCAAGAATACTTGATTATACAAAACTATACAAAAAACCATAAGCATAACCAATTTGACCCGTAACAGTCAATGTCATCTGACCCTCATAGAGGTACGGTCGTCTATAGGATTCACGTCAGCCACTTGAGCCAAGTACATATTCAACTCGGTGCAGTCTAGGAAACGCAAGACGCTCCCTCGACGCCGACTAGGACTTTAGGTCATCACTGACCTTTCTTGTATAGAGGCATCGAAACCCAGTTACCTCAGCATCAGCTAGTGACATTAACTATTGTCTCTGCTTCGACTGCAGCTGTCACCTCAACCTCAAACGATCACCTCAAACTACTGCCCCTACCTCGGCTACAACTATCATCTTGGCAGCAGCGGGCACCTCGACCATGCCTAATAAGTCGGCGATGGACCTGGTACTCAATGCCTTTCTGGTCAGCTCGGCATAAGCAGCTTAAACAGACTCCTACCGTGTCAGCAGCTTCCATGCAACTCAAACGTGGCACCACGGTCGTGCACAAGCAGAACAGGACATGGCACTCTTCCATAGCTTGTAAACATGCATTGGCCGCCCAAAACATGCAAAAGGAAAAATTACGTCCTTACGCAGGCATGGTCAATCCAATTGAGAAAAATTCCATATGAATGTCACAAAGATAGGTTTCTTTAAACAGTTCAGCATATATACTTTCAAATATGGAAATACCCGCAACTAACTTGATCTTCAGAGGGTTTTTCCCGGAGTAAAGTTCTAAGGTCTTTGACGTTGTTGAATCTTGTAGGATTCCTATGGCAAATATCGTTAGTTTCGAAGTTAGGAAATAGGATAATCCAGTGGTTCTAGGCGATGATCCAACTTTTTGCTCTATACGGAGGTCCAACTAGGCCTTACTCTTATATTTCTATATTAAAGCACACATAAACTTACTAAAACATAGGTAAAATCACTGATTATGATGGTGAAGAATCTTCTCATCATCGACGATACGGAGGGACCAATTGCCTGTTAGAGTAGGCCTTAAACGAGCAGGTTGGGAACTCTAGAGAGTAAGGGATTACCCAGCAGGAACATATGCAAGCTTTGGCGTATCTTGCTCAAAACATGAATGTCTTCCAAGCTTTGGTTGAACCGATTAAATGCAAGGCTTCAGAGGCCATGCAGATGATTAAAGACTTTCCTCATGGCTATCAAAGGAATCAAATATCTTAAGAATGTTTCTCTAGACCGAGGGATGAATTTATAGCAACCGAAAGGGAAAAGACAAAAAGTTGCATATTGAGTCTTTTTAACCCATGAAGCCCCTCGGAGTTAAGATGTGTCACTTCAAGTATATGCATTGGACATCACTGCCTCATTATCGCCAAGGTGGTTACAAGGAAGAGTCATCTTTGAACCGCCAGGAGTATACTGGGGTGGTGTTGGGAAGTCTTTTTTTAATACATCGTAGAATATATGACCATGGGCAACATCAAGGTGTCCAAAATAAACACCTACGGTGGCATCTCCAACCCCACAAATCAAATCTTTCAGTTTGAGGCTACCATGAAATTGAAGAATGTTCATGACCTTCTAATATGTTAATCTTTCCTTGTGCATAGACGTAGAAAGGCTAGGAGATGGTTTCAAGAGTTGCTGTCTCAGTAAATTTATTCTTTTTGACAGTTGGTCGAAAAGTTCAAGACACAATTTGTGCCTTGTAAACATTCCGTTAAAAACTCCTCACATTTGATGAATTTTAAATAGAAGCTGGAGGAGTTAGTTTTACAATGCATGCAATGGTTCATGGATGGGTCTCTACAGGCCGTAGATTATAATGATGGAGTAATGGTAGTTGCATTTATCAATGGGCTAAGACTAGGCTACCTCCTCTCCTAATTGACCGAGGAGAACCCATAATCTCGGAGAGCCTGTTTGGAGAAAGCCCACCAAATTACCCGTAGTGAAGAGATGAAAAAATTGAAGAGAGGCTGAGTCAACCTACCGTAAGCCAAGACAAGGTGACTCTACAAGAGAAATACGTACAGAATCTAGTGACAAGTACAGCGCGTTTGATCGCACAGGGGGTCAAGGTAATGAAGCTTTGCTTTTGCTTGTCTTAAAGGTAAGGATCCTGGCCATAATGGAGAATCAAGGCTTGAAAGAGGACCCGAAGCCATTGTAGCGGCCAAGGTCAAAAAGGGGTCCAAAGTTTTACTACAGTCATCACAAAAATATTGTCCATAATACATAAAATTGCAGGCAGCTAGCACTAGCAATTGAGAGCCTCTTTGAAAGAAGTAGTTTTATGACCCAAGATCACGGCTACATAATTGTCTTGACTTTCACTTACCCCTCCTGAAGAAAAGTGCTGAGAAGACAAGCCGTGCTAGCAGATGATAATGATCAGCAAAATCACCCCGACTTTACATGTCAGCAACACGTAAACACTGTTATTTACATGATTTCTAGTTGGCCCACTCTACCGAGGTTATGATCCGTGACTAGGGGTGTTGAAACCTCAGAAAGACCCTCTCACAAGATGGCCAAGTTATCACATGAGTAAACATAACTGTCTGAGGATCCAATTCCCTTGGGTTTTATGGGAATTAAGGGCTTGGTGATCGATATTCTAGTCAATCTTGTACCAGATAACACTGTGAAGGTGCTCGAGTCTATGTTGACATTCGCAGCATAGCCAACATAATGTATTTGTTGGACCGTGCACCTGCAATAAACACCACTAGAGGGGGGGTGAATAGTGGTTAGCGGAAATTACACTACTACCCTTTGTTAAAATCCCCTTTGAAAACAGAATCTGAAACCACCTCAGATTCAGAACCCGTTTTTCAAAAATTAGCAAATAATTGTACACAACTCCAAAAATTATGAAAATCTCCAGAATTTAACTTCAATGAGTTAGCAAGACTCTGTCCAAAAATCAGATAAAAATAAGATCGTTTGACCTTTCAAACAAATAAAAAGATTCAGATGGTCAATCTGGACAGAATTGGACAGAATGTTGCGGATTTTGCAAAACGTATTTCTCTTTGAATACTCAACCAAAAAGGTTGATTTTTATATCAAAACACTCCTTAGGATGTGTAGATAAAGTTTCCAAAAGGCCCTGACCTTAAACAATTCTTGAAAAATACAGAATTTAAGTTTTCTCAAAACTGGTCAGATTGCAGCCAGATTGTAGCAGTTATCTTGCAAAGACTGAAAGACTAACTTTCCCTTGCTCAAATCAAGTGATTCTTGTTGCAAATGAAAGCTAACAGTCTGAAGTATAACTCCACCAAAAATCACGAATTTTGAAAATGTTTAGCTATTTTTTCAAATTGTGAGAAGTTGTGTGAAAACTGCAGTCAAAAAACGGGCAGAAAACAGAAATAAAGAAACAAGAGAAGAACACCGAGAATTTATCCTGGTTCGGTCAATGTGACCTACTCCAGTCCCAAGGAACACCTTTCCTTGGATTTCACTATGGTATGAACCAAATTACAGCAAGAACCAAGCTTGATCCTTGGGTTAAACACCAACCCTATTCAAGACTTGGATGAACACCTTTATCAACTCTTGGTTGCAACACCTCTATCACCTATTGATGTAGCCTTATAGATTTGGCTAATCAATCTTACAAATAAAACACAAGAAGGTGTGTATAGTGTAGCTAGACAACAACTAGAAATGGAACACCTTAGCTACACAAAGTATGAACGAAAATATGAGAAGAGAATAACAAGACAACAATCTTCAATTTTTGCTTTCAAGTGTGTGTCTTCTCTTCTTCACCTTGCCTCCTATTTATAGTGTGAATGGATGGCATATTCTCTCCAACTTTTAGACCATGTGATGGCTGAGAATTTTGAATTAAATCACCTCCATAATCATCTCCAACAACCTTGTCTCCATTACATTCAAATTTGAAATTTCAAGTTGGCAACTTTTGCCAACTAGCTTGCTTTTGGTTTGTCTTCTTGTCTCCAACTCATAAAATGAGTACACCACCTTCTCCACCTGTTTATGGACGTTTTGGATGTTGTATGTATGTATACCAACTCAAATTTTGTGAATAAAAAATAATGAATAAGTGTTGACAAGATTATGTCAACATATAACACCAAAATTCATACTTTCTTCTCCTTTACATATTGTGATGAATCTTCCACCAAGGACACCTTTTAATCTCCAAAAGATGATGATTAATATCCTCTTATAACATATATAAGAGGGTCTTCAAGAAAAAATAGAATGTGACATCTCAAATCGTCACATATCCAGCTATAGTCAATAATATCATCGGTTGAGAGAATAAGATATAAGGTCACCATATAATCTTCAAAATAATAATAACACAGCTCCAGAATGAAGATAATAATATGCTCAAGAGATTCCTTGAGCGAAAATACCAAAATACCCTTGGGGGTAAAATGACCAAAATACCCCTGGTGTGAGAAAACTCCAGAAATGCCCCCGATGGTCAAAAATAATCACAATACCACCTTTGTCATGATAACCAAGTTAATAATATGCACTTGAAATATTTTTCACCATATGATGTTCCTACAAAACTTAAAATACCAATTTTGCCCTTTTTGGTAAGTTGTAGAAACTTCCAAGGCACGTTAGTCACAAGACAATAATAATCACCAAAAACACATAATAAGCACATAATGAGCATGTATAAATCATATACAAATAAAAAAAAAATTTTATCACATTTTAGAAAATTATTTCTAAAAACTCTAGACATCGATCGAAGTGCCTCAGCTTCATAGATCGATGTCTCACATAAAGGTTCAGGTTTGTCTCTGACCTACATCGATCGATCGAAGTGAGAGTTCGAGGTACATCGATCGATCGATGTGTCTTAGGTTTAGAGATCGATGTCTCACAGAAAAGTCTTAAACTTTTCTGCCTTACATAGATCGATCGATGTGAGAGATCTATGTACATAGAACGATCGATGTGTAACAACCTGAGAGATCGATGTCAACTTGTTCAACTTATTCAACTTTTAATCACATATAACACCATGTGTGACATTTTTAAGTATTCATCACTTAAAATCATGACTTTGAAAATTATCCAAACATATTTCTCAACATTCTCCCCCTTTTGGATGATTTTCAAAATAACCTAACATGATTTTAATGTCACAACTTATAACCAAAAGTTTAACCAAATGTTTTCAACTATGTTTTCAACGTTTAAATAGTATGCTGCTCCCCCTCAACTCATACTCTCCCCCTTAACCTATGCTCCAAAATTTATACCAATAAAAACTTAGCATATGATTCATCATGACTTACCAACTAAAACATGACTTACCAACTAAAATCATGTTCTTATTCTATCTCCCCCTTTATTTTGCAAATCATGCAAAAGATAGAACTATACAATGATATCGTAAGTCATCATTCCTAATTTGGCTCGTAAGTTTTCAAAAGCGGCTTGATTAAGGGGTTTGGTGAAGATGTCAGCGATTTGGTGATCAGTTCTTATATGGTTTATCACTATATCCTCATTTTGAACATGATCACGAAGAAAGTGATATCACACTTCAATGTGTTTGGCCTTAGAATGAAGCACCGGATTCCGGGAAAGATTGATTGCACTTGTGCTATCGCAGAAAATTGGAATCTTATTCATTTTAATGCCAAAATCACTAAGTTGCTGTTTAAGCCAAAGTATTTGGGTAGTACATAAACTCAAAGCAATATACTCGGCTTCAGTGGTAGAAAGAGCTACACTAGCTTGCTTTTTAGAAAACCAAGAGATCAAATTGGTTCCTATAAATTGACATGTACCGCTAGTGGATTTTCTATCTAACCTGTAACCACCATAATCAGCATCACTATATGCGTGTAATTCCAACTTAGCGTTTCTATCATACCACAATCCTAAGTGAGGTGTATGCTTAAGATATCTAAAGATCTTTTTCACTGCATTGTAATGTGATACCTTAGGACAAGATTGAAACCTAGCACACATACACACACTAAACATAATATCAGGTCTTGATGCAGTTAAGTATAACAATGAGCCAATCATAGACCTATAAAGTGTGTCATCAAAAGGTTTACCATTTTCATCCTTATCAAGTTTGGTACTAACACTCATAGGCGTAGTTGTAGGTTTCAACTCTTCAAAGCCAAACTTCTTAATCATATCATTGACATACTTAAGTTGGCTAATGTGAATTCCTTGAGGGGTTTGTTTGATTTGAAGTCCTAAGAAATAATTCAACTCTCCTACCATTGACATTTCAAACTCTGACTTCATACATTCTTCGAAGTCTTTTACTAAAGTAGGGTTGGCTGAACCAAAGATTATATCATCTACGTATATTTGAACTATTAACAAATCATTACCTTTTCTTCTTAGGAATAATGTGTTGTCGATGGTCCCCCTTTGATAATTATTTGCAATAAGAAAGTTTGCAAATCTATCATACCAAGCTCTTGGAGCTTGTTTTAAACCATATAGAGCTTTCTTAAGCTTATAAACATGGTTCGGATTCTTCGGATCTTCGAATCCAGGAGGTTGTTTGACAAACACTTCTTCTTGGATGTATCCATTCAAGAACGCACTCTTGACATCCATTTGGAAGAGCTTAATTTTGCTTATACTTGCAATCGCAAGTAACAATCTAATTGCTTCTAATCGTGCAACGGGTGCAAATGTTTCTTCATAATCTATTCCTTCTTGTTGATTATAACCTTGTGCGACTAGTCTAGCCTTATTCCTTGTAATATTTCCTTGTTCATCCATTTTATTCCTGAAAACCCATTTAGTTCCTATGATAGACTTGTCTTCAGGTTTAGGTACTAAGTCCCACACGTTGTTCCTTGTGAATTGATTTAATTCCTCATGCATAGCATCTATCCATGATATGTCACCTAAGGCTTCCTTTACGTTCTTAGGTTCTAATTCTGAGATTAAGCTATGTCCTTCAAGTTGACTTATGTTTCTACGTGTTCTAACCCCAACACTTGGATCACCAATGATTAGCTCTTTAGGGTGTTTATGTTTATCTTCTATAAGCCACCAATTCCTAAGTTGACTAGGTTCACCTTCTTCTAGTTCAAATGTTTCATTCGTGTGAACATTTTCATATACAATTGGAACATCCTGTAAGTTAGATAGATTATCTTCCAATTGTAAAATTTCTTGATTTATTTCACCTAAAGGTTCATGCACATCTTGTTCAGGGGAAGTTGGTTCTAGATGATCATGAACAGGCTCAAGTAATATATCATCATCATCAAACATATTTTCAACATTATTCTCTTGTTTCTTTTTATCACTTACATCAAAATATGCATTCTCATTGAATTTCACATGTATAGATTCAATTATTTTTCTAGATGCATGATTATAACACCTGTATGCCTTTGAGTTAGTTGAATATCCAACAAATATGCATTCAATAGACTTTTGTTCAAATTTATCTAGATTATCTTTGGTATTAAGTACAAAACATTTACACCCAAATACTCTAAGATAATTTACCTTAGGTTGTCTATTATTCAATAACTCATATGGTGTTTTATTTAATTTCTTTCTAATAGAAAGCCTATTTATTATATAACATGCACAACTAACAGCTTCAGCCCACAAATATCTAGGTACTTTGTTTTCACACAACATAGTTCTAGCTATTTCTTGTAGTGTTCTATTTTTACGTTCAACAACTCCATTAAGTTGTGGTGTTCTTGGTGGTGAGAATTCATGTTTTATTCCATGTAATTCACAAAACTTAATTATATCTTTGTTTTTAAATTCTCCACCTCTATCACTTCTAATTCTTTTAACATTTTCTTCATAAAGATTTTCAAGTTGCTTAATAAGATTTTCGATTACCAATGGAGCATCGTCTTTGTGTGTTAAGAACAATGTCCATGTGTATCGTGAGTAATCATCTACTATGACACACACATAGTAGTGTCCACCTAGACTTCTTGTCCTACTTGGACCAAATAAGTCTAAGTGAAGCAGTTCTAGTACATGACTAGTACTCACTTCATGTTTTGATTTCATTGTCTCTTTTATATGTTTTCCTTTAATACATGTTTCACATAATTGAAAATTATGTAAGTCTAACTTAGGCATTCCTCTAATTAGATTCTTCTTAGATAATCTTTCTATGGTTGAAACTCCTATATGGCCTAGTCGTCTATGCCATAAGTTCACATCTAAGTCATGTGATACTAAACACTTAATCCTAGCATTTAATATGTTATTTAGTGATAGTGTGTAAATGTTACCATCCCTATTTCCTTTTAGTACAATTTCTCCTTTTTCATTTATTATATCACAACAATTAGGAAGAAAAGAGACATGATAACCAGAATCTATAAGTTGCGAAATACTTAATAAATTGTAAGAAAGATTGCTTACTAACAACACATTTCGTATTTGAAATGTGTTAGGGTCCCCAATTGTTCCTTTTCCAATAACCTTGCCTTGGTTATTGTCACCGAATGTCACCTTTCCTCCATTATCGATTTGTTCCAGTTCGGTGAATAGTTTGGGGTTGCCCGTCATGTGCCTTGAACACCCGCTATCTAAAAACCATTTGGTTTTTAGATTCTTTGACTTTGTCTCCTTGCATTCCTTGCGTTTATCCTACAATGAACACAAAGTTTTAGGTACCCTTTATTTGGGTCCTTGAATGTTAGGGGCACTATTCTTGTTTAGATATCCCTTAGGTATCCAAACTTGAATATACCTTTTAGGCACATTTTTAGCATTGTTATAATTTGGAAAATAAGAAGAATTAGTATATACATGATTATTCCACATAAGTGAAGATACATTGTTATACATATTATGCCATGGTTGATAATCATTATAGGATGACCGAATTTTATAATGTGCATAAGGCATGCGATTTTGTTTCTTATATGGCGCTATATAAGTGTGTTTGTAGGCATTTCTATAAGACTTATAAGAGTGTTGCCTATATTTAGGTTCATAATAAGTTGTATGCATTTTATTCGGTCTAGTTGCATTTGTATACATGTAGGCATAATTTCTAGATTGTCTAGATGCAAAGTTTGGCCTAGATGTATAGTTATGCGTGTGTGTTTTTATGGGTGCATGCTGCATTTTTATCTTTGAATAAGAAGAAGAAGGAGTAGAAGAAGATTTAGCAGACAAGTTTGTTTTTATAACTTTATAAGGTTGTTTCGTAGTTGATGATACAAACTTAGTCTTTTTATCTAATTTTTCATCTTCTTCTTTATATCCCAATCCAGTTTTATCATTTCCATACTTTTGTGATGATATAAGTGTATCTAACATATTTGCACCAGATTTAAATTGTTCTATCATTTTTTCTAAGGTAAATTTAGAAGACTTCAGTTGTACTATTTCATTTTCACAACTTTCTAACTTGGATTTTAATATTTTATTTTCCATTTGTAACTTTTGTTCATCTTTCCTATATGATTCAATTTTATTCTCTAAAGAATCAAGAGTATTAGTAGACTCTTGTTTAAGAGATTCTAGTTGATCAGAGAATTCCAAGTTGGACGTCTTCAACTTGTCATTTTCTTCAACTAGTTTCTTTTTTTCTTTAGAGAGCCTCTTACAGTGAGCATGCATTCTTAAGAATTCTTCATACATTTCATCAAATGTCATGTCACTATCGGAATCACTATCAGAAGAAGAACATACCTCGTTGGATACGAAGCAGACTTGAGCTTCCTCAGTTTCGGATTCTGAGTCGGATGAGTCGCTCCATGTGCTCACCTTCATTGCTCGTTTCCCTTTTCTTGCCTTAGACTCTTTTGCCTTTGTCGTTTGAGCCTCCTTATCCTTGGCTTGTTTATTATTTTTGTTATTGTTATTATTTTTCTTCGTGGGACAGTCATATGAAATATGTCCTTTTTGACCGCATTCATAACACTTTAATTCTTTATTATACCATTTGTTTGTGTTATTCTTCCTAGGTTGAGAAGAAGAAGAAGAAAAGGAAGAATTACGTTGTCTATTCCTATTTGGACGTTTGAAAAACTTTCTAAGTTTTCTAGCTATCAATATCAAGTCATCATCTAATTCAGTATCACTATTACTATCATCGTTACTAGCATGTGTTTCGATTGTTTTGAAAGCTATTGACTTACCGGATGACTTAGACGATTCAGACTTTCGTTGGTTTAATTTAACCTCGTAAACTTTAAGAGACCCGATCAATTCATCCATCTTAGTGATTGACTTTGTCTCCTCGATTGCAGTCACCTTTGGATCCCATTCAGCAGGGAGGCTTCGTAACACCTTTTGAACCTTTTCACTGTTCGAAAATGACTTTCCTAAAGCTTCAAGGGCATTGAAAATATTAGTAATCCTCAAATCCATAGATGTTATGGATTCGTTTGGCAACATTTTGAAAGTCTCTAATTCAGTCATAAGCATGTTTATTTTTGACTCTTTAACACCACTAGTACCTTCATGCTTTAATACAAGTGATTTCCACATGTCGTGTGCGCTTGTGCAATTTGACACATATCCTGCTTCAGAAGTTGTAAGTCCATTCAAAAGTAATTGCATAGCTTTAGCATTCATGGACATTTTCTTTTTATCATCTGATGACCATTCACTTTTACATTTCTCTACTTCTTGTGTAACTTCATTAACTTTTTCAATTTTCGTTGGAATGTACGGCCCATCTTCAACTATATACCATAAATCAATGTCTATAGCCATTAAGAATAACCTCATCCTCAGTTTCCAATGAACAAAATTATTACCGTCAAAAAGAGGAGGGCGTTGGGTAGACATACCTTCCATTTCACCTTTGTGAGAAACAATAGCCATAGTATGTACCTTGGATTTGAGACAAGTAGTATATAGTGAATCGTTGTTTCTTGGCCTTGTATGGTGTTGAATCTTGCTTCTTTTTAGTGGTGTTGGTCTGGCTCTGATACCAAATGTTGGACCGTGCACCTGCAATAAACACCACTAGAGGGGGGGTGAATAGTGGTTAGCGGAAATTACACTACTACCCTTTGTTAAAATCCCCTTTGAAAACAGAATCTGAAACCACCTCAGATTCAGAACCCGTTTTTCAAAAATTCACAAATAATTGTACACAACTCCAAAAATTATGAAAATCTCCAGAATTTAACTTCAATGAGTTAACAAGACTCTGTCCAAAAATCAGATAAAAATAAGATCGTTTGACCTTTCAAACAAATAAAAAGATTCAGATGGTCAATCTGGACAGAATTGGACAGAATGTTGCGGATTTTGCAAAACGTATTTCTCTTTGAATACTCAACCAAAAAGGTTGATTTTTATATCAAAACACTCCTTAGGATGTGTAGATAAAGTTTCCAAAAGGCCCTGACCTTAAACAATTCTTGAAAAATACAGAATTTAAGTTTTCTCAAAACTGGTCAGATTGCAGCCAGATTGTAGCAGTTATCTTGCAAAGACTGAAAGACTAACTTTCCCTTGCTCAAATCAAGTGATTCTTGTTGCAAATGAAAGCTAACAGTCTGAAGTATAACTCCACCAAAAATCACGAATTTTGAAAATGTTTAGCTATTTTTTCAAATTGTGAGAAGTTGTGTGAAAACTGCAGTCAAAAAACGGGCAGAAAACAGAAATAAAGAAACAAGAGAAGAACACCGAGAATTTATCCTGGTTCGGTCAGTGTGACCTACTCCAGTCCCAAGGAACACCTTTCCTTGGATTTCACTATGGTATGAACCAAATTACAGCAAGAACCAAGCTTGATCCTTGGGTTAAACACCAACCCTATTCAAGACTTGGATGAACACCTTTATCAACTCTTGGTTGCAATACCTCTATCACCTATTGATGTAGCCTTATAGATTTGGCTAATCAATCTTACAAATAAAACACAAGAAGGTGTGTATAGTGTAGCTAGACAACAACTATAAATGGAACACCTTAGCTACACAAAGTATGAACGAAAATATGAGAAGAGAATAACAAGACAACAATCTTCAATTTTTGCTTTCAAGTGTGTGTCTTCTCTTCTTCACCTTGCCTCCTATTTATAGTGTGAATGGATGGCATATTCTCTCCAACTTTTAGACCATGTGATGGCTGAGAATTTTGAATTAAATCACCTCCATAATCATCTCCAACAACCTTGTCTCCATTACATTCAAATTTGAAATTTCAAGTTGGCAACTTTTGCCAACTAGCTTGCTTTTGGTTTGTCTTCTTGTCTCCAACTCATAAAATGAGTACACCACCTTCTCCACCTGTTTATGGACGTTTTGGATGTTGTATGTATGTATACCAACTCAAATTTTGTGAATAAAAAATAATGAATAAGTGTTGACAAGATTATGTCAACATATAACACCAAAATTCATACTTTCTTCTCCTTTACATATTGTGATGAATCTTCCACCAAGGACACCTTTTAATCTCCAAAAGATGATGATTAATATCCTCTTATAACATATATAAGAGGGTCTTCAAGAAAAAATAGAATGTGACATCTCAAATCGTCACATATCCAGCTATAGTCAATAATATCATCGGTTGAGAGAATAAGATATAAGGTCACCATATAATCTTCAAAATAATAATAACACAGCTCCAGAATGAAGATAATAATATGCTCAAGAGATTCCTTGAGCGAAAATACCAAAAATACCCTTGGGGGTAAAATGACCAAAATACCCCTGGTGTGAGAAAACTCCAGAAATGCCCCCGATGGTCAAAAATAATCACAATACCACCTTTGTCATGATAACCAAGTTAATAATATGCACTTGAAATATTTTTCACCATATGATGTTCCTACAAAACTTAAAATACCAATTTTGCCCTTTTTGGTAAGTTGTAGAAACTTCCAAGGCACGTTAGTCACAAGACAATAATAATCACCAAAAACACATAATAAGCACATAATGAGCATGTATAAATCATATACAAATAAAAAAAAAATTTTATCACATTTTAGAAAATTATTTCTAAAAACTCTAGACATCGATCGAAGTGCCTCAGCTTCATAGATCGATGTCTCACATAAAGGTTCAGGTTTGTCTCTGACCTACATCGATCGATCGAAGTGAGAGTTCGAGGTACATCGATCGATCGATGTGTCTTAGGTTTAGAGATCGATGTCTCACAGAAAAGTCTTAAACTTTTCTGCCTTACATAGATCGATCGATGTGAGAGATCTATGTACATAGAACGATCGATGTGTAACAACCTGAGAGATCGATGTCAACTTGTTCAACTTATTCAACTTTTAATCACATATAACACCATGTGTGACATTTTTAAGTATTCATCACTTAAAATCATGACTTTGAAAATTATCCAAACATATTTCTCAACAGTATTGAGCATCTTTCAAGTACTTGGGCTATAAAACAGCTTACTACAACCCCTATCAAATTTATTACTTGGATTCTCATAGTGAAGCCACCAGTCTTGGTTACATTGAGAGTCACCTTTGGTGAACATCCTAAACACCACCACTTGCGAGTGGATTTTGTCATTGTCAAGGAGAGGTCAGTCTGTAATTTCCTACTCGGTAGGGCAGCTGTGATTGACTTAGAGACAATTGTTTCTCTACTACACATTAGTCTTAAATTCCCATCCTGAGCTGGGGTGGCAACCATACACAGAGATTTGTAAGTAGCTCAAAGCTGCTATTCTGTCACGGTAAAAGGTAAATTATCCATACATAAAGTCAGCCTTGATGATATTGTTTCTCCAGCCGAAGATAGAATGGATTAAGACTATGAGGTCCAAGATTTCATCTTAGATCCTAAAAAGCCAAAGGATTTGATCAAGATTGGAACTTAGATGCGAGACAAGTTGCTAAGTCAACTCCGAAATCTGTTAAGAGAATTCATGATTATCTTTGCTTGACAGCGGAGCACAAGCAAGGGATTCCAATAAGTCTTGTAGAGCACAAGCTTAGCATTCACCCAAACGTGAAGCCCATCAGACAAAAGAGAGGACTTTTATCTTGAGAGGATTATGGTAATCGTAGGAGTGGTCGACGAACTGCTTGTGTTCAAGTTTACATGGGAAGTCCTTTATCCAGTCTAGTTATTCAATCCCGTGTAGTGCCAAAAACCGATAAAATGTGAAGGTGTGTATAGACTACAGCGATCTAAATAAAAGATTACCCAACAAATTTCTATTTGCTGCCAAAGATTAACTAGTCAGTGGATTCAATAAATTACTTCCGAGGTCCACAGAGGAAAATTCTTGGAATACATGGTTTTTTAGGAAGGTCTAACCCTAACAATGTTGAAGCCTTAAAAACTATGCACTCACCTCGCAACATCAAAGAGGTGTAGAAACTAGCTGAAAGGATCACGACACACAATCTATTTCAGTCCAGCTCAGCAGAAGGATCACTCTTATTCTTCTAGATTCTGAAGAAAAATACCATGTTTAAGTGGGATGACAAGTGTCAACATGCTTTTGGTGACTTGAAATCCTACTTGGCTGAGGTGCCAATCTTGACTTCACTTGTTCTAGGTGACATGTTGTACATATATCTAGTCGTCTGTCACAAGAATCTTTGTCTTGTTCTGCTTAGAGAGGAGGACAACGTGCATAAGCCAATATATTTTCTAAGCAAGTGTTGCATGGACCTAAGATAAGATGCATAAATGCTGAAAAGATAGTTATGACATTGGTTATAGCTGCAAGAAAACTCAGGCCATATCTTAAAGCTCATCTTATTGTGGTTGTGACTAATCAGCCCTTAAAGCAAATTTTTCCAAAACCGTAAATGCCAAGGCAATCATCAAAATGGGTCGTGAATTGGTCAAGTACAACATCGACTATCCACCTTGGACTTCTATTGAGCCTCAAGGGTTGGCCAACTTTATTGCTGAAGGGATTTTTGTAGCGGATGAGCAATCATAGGAGGGTCAATGGAGCATCTTCGTCGATGAGTCTTCTTCACGCAATGGTAGTGGAGCAGGTCTCATGATCATAACTCTAAAAAAGGAAGAATTTGCATTTGCATTGAGATTCGACTTTGACACAACTAGCGACGAAGCTCAGTATGAAGCCTTGATTCCCGGCCTGAGACTCAAACGAAAAATTAGGGATTAAAAAATTAAGTTTGACAATGATTCTCAACTTACATGGCCGGGCAATGGTGACCACGAAGTGAAGGATGTTGAGAAATATATTTGGATAATTTTCAAAGATATGATTTTAAGTGGTGAATGCATAAAAGTGTCACACATGGTGTTGTATGTGATTAAAAGTTAAAAAAGTTGACATCGATCTCTCAAGTTGTTGCACTTCGATCGATCAATGTAATTCGATCCCTCACATCGATCGATCTATGTAAGGCAGTGAAAGTTCAAGACCTTACTGTGAAACATCAATCCCTAAACCTGAGACACATCGATCGATCGATGTATACATCGAACTCTCACTTTGATCAATCGATGTAGGCCAGAGACAAACTCTGAAACTTACTGTGAGACATCGATCTCTGAAGCTGAGGCACTTCGATCGATCGATGTCTAGGGTTTTTAGAAATATTTTTCTAAAATGTGATAAATTGGTTTTTTTTTTTCATTTGTACATGATTTATATATGTTCATTATGTTGATATTATGTGTTTTTTTGATGATTATAAATGCATTGTGACTAGTGTACCTTGGAAGTTTCTATAACTTACCAAAAATGACAAATTTGGTATTTTGAATTTTGTAGGAACATGGTATGGTGGAAATACTTCAAGGACTTATGCTTATTATATTTATCATGACAAAGGTGTTGTTATATTCATTTCTGACCATCGGGATCATTTCTGGAGTTTTCTCACACTAAGGCATTTTGGTCATTTTAACCCTGAGGGTGTTTTTGGTATTTTCACTCAAAGAATCTCTTGAGTATATTCTTATCTTCATTCTAAAGTTGAGTTATGGTTATCTTGAAGATTATATAGTGGTTTTATATTATTTTTCTCAAATGATGATATTATCGATAGTAGCGGGATATGTGACGGGTTGTGATTTCACATTCTGGGTTCAGGGTCATCGAGCACGTAGGACTTCTTTTCTTGCTTGAGAACAATTCTCAAGTTTCGAAACCAATCAACAAAATTAGTCCCACATTCTTTTAGTTTTTCCTTCTCAAGGATAGATCGCAGCGATAAGGTGGAATTGTTATTAGCAGCCATTTATGATCTACAAAACATGCAAAGTAACACCTTATTAATAATGAGGTTAAAATTTATAAAACTCTCACTAAAACATAACCCTCAAAAGAAATATTTTAGTGAGCTAAGATCCATATTTGACTTAATTCTAAACTCAGCTTTGACATGACGCTTAAAATTAAGTTATTTAGGTAGGTAACATCTTTACCAATTACATCTCATGTAACTCTTAGAATTTATGGAATAATGACATCATATATCATTGTATGTTAGATTCTATCTAATACCTTGAGCCCAAAACCGTTTTGATAGCCCAATTAAGTCTAACCAATTTTAAACATATGAGTAGCACTATTACTCATCCTACGTAGCTAGGAATGTTTAAAGCACATTGCTTTGGCAATACCTACTTTAATACAATCCCAGTTTTAATAGGTGTTTAAGACATGGATGGCATCAAGACTTAAATTATTAATGAGGGTTCAACTTAGTTTATGTCTTGCATTGCATATCATTATATCGTAGCATCCTATATGCATATATAATATATCATCTACGCATCTCATACAAAATGATAAATATGTAAACGTGACATAGCATGGCCAAACTAAATATGATCTTCATGAGACCAAATGAAGATCATAAAGGAAACCCTATGTGAAAGACTTCCTATTACAACATTTGCAATGATACATATCTTCTTGTCTTGAGATCGTGCCTCCATCTCCATAGAATCCACTCGTCCTTGGTATGTGTCGTCATCACCACTTTTGTAGCTTGATTCTTCATTTATTACAATAATAAAGAAAAACCCTAACTAATTGTATAATAAAATACAACAAAAACTACAGCGGCACGCAGGCCATAATAACCCAAAACAGAAATATGACTAAGTCAATCACATAGGTCCTGAGGCCATGCTATGCACCATGCAAAGACATCAACAATTATAATATATTTTACACAAACATATTATAACAAATAAATATATATTGACATTCTTAATGTCACGGTAACGAACTATAGGGCGTACGCATACGGCGCCCCTCGAAGCCAAACAGACAGTATCAATCGCATTGATAATTTTCTTTTCGAAACCCTAACTAAGACGCGTCAATCATATTAACGATCTTACTGTTTTGATTACGTGTAAACCCTTATAGAAGCACCGATCGAACCGAGAGTTATCATTCAAAACCCAAAACAGAATCATCAATCGAATTGATAATCTGCTGTTCGAAATCCAAAACAGAATCAATCTGCCATTCGAAATCCTAAAACAGAATCATCAATCGAAGCCATAATCTGTCTGTTTTGAATATGCATAACTCTTACAGAATCATTATCGGTTGTTCATATCGATATAAACATAATCGTTTTTGATCATCACATGAAAAACGAAAACTTTATATTATATATAACAATCTCGAATCATAACGTCTCATGAAAACGAATTGAAAACATCAATCTGCTCTCACCAGATGAGATTCAAATAGGGTTTTACACATAGCGTATGTTTATATCTAATATAAACAGAATCGGTTTTGATCATCATATGACAAACGAAAACCGCCGTATACAAATCATCTCATGAAAACGATTTGAAAAACACCATTCTTCTCTCATCATATGAAATCCGAGTTGGGTTTTTTTTGTACATATCATGCCATACGAAAAACAGTAAACATATAATCACATAAGCATGATATAATCGATTTAAACGAAATCAACAGTGGTTTTAATTCGACAAAAGAAATCAAAAAGTACCTCCGTAGATTCGAAATCTGCAGATGGAAGAGGTGCGAAAATACGATCACCCTCTGTCGGTATCCACACGAACGCTTCCGCCCGGAGTGCTAGCTCTTCAAACGGCGCGGCTGAAGAATTCAGTTTTCACAAAAACGATTCTTGCCCTTTCATTTTCTACTGGTTGTGTGGTGTACGAGATACACCATGCTCC
>AP025053.1:0-119739 GCA_036186865.1 Eustoma russellianum
GCTTGAATTCAGCCAAGGTTTTGATTGGTTTATGGAGTGTGCAGCTTGGTTTGTACTTGGCCTTGATTGGTTCTTACTTTGGTGTTGAATATTCAAACAAAATATGCCTAGACCAGCCGAAAATCTTCAAGCTTGTGATTGGATCCTTGGTTGAGCAGCTTGTTGAACTTTCTTTAGTTGTTTATGATTGGTTCAAGCATTTAGAAGACTCCTTTCTATTGGTTGAAGGTTTGAGCTGCTTGTTTCTTCCTTATTCACGTGAGAAGAAATCAGATTTTTGACATGGGTGCTTGTCACCACCTTGCTTGTAAGCTACTTGAATTTCACCTCTTTGCTTGGACAAAAATTCAGGTTTGATTTGCATCTTCAAGCTAAAAACGTGTACCTGAAAGATAAGGCAAGAATACAACACAAACTATCCTAAAACAAAGTTAACAAACTAACAATATCAAAGAGAACATCTAAAGATATGTACAACATGCATTTGATACAACTAGATCATAGCTTGTATCATATAAACCCAATGGATGTCATCTTTGCCTGGTTCATCCTCTTCATGCCTGTAAAGGAATGATTCAACACAATGTAACAATTTTTTAGCCATACTCCTTGTTATGGGACCATTGTGGGGCAATGAGGTGTCATCGTCAGTGTTTGCATCTACAAGGTTAGGCTGTAGCTCATCATAGGTACATCTTCGTAAATCAAAAGACAAATTATTTTGACGACATTGAGCATCTTGATCACGATATTTACTTGATTATTTGATCCGTTCCTCGAGTCATACTCCGTTTGATGGTGTACAACACTAGAAAAAATTGAAGCTCATGTTGTTGTAACAAGTATTAATTGCAACCCAAAGATGGTTACCAAATAAAAACATGGTTTGTATAAAAAGGATATAAATGTTATTTTACTTACGGATGGAACTCAGAGTAGTTTCGGCAAAAATATAGACTAGCTAACATCCTATCAAAAAATTTAAGGATAAATATAGACATAAAAAGGGGTTTGTCAAGCTATTTTATGTGTCGAAATTGCTCTCAACTCCATCACTATAATCCTAGTGTCTGTAATACGGGGAACGTGGTGATATATTTGTGTAACCACCGGCATTTCAATGGTAAATGTATTCTTTCCTTCAATTGTTTTTCTTCTTCAAGGGAATCCTACTAAAATAATCCTTCTATTATTTTGATATATACACACAACATATAAGAAGCTTCAAGGGTGATGTTGGTAACAAGGATGTTCAAGGTAAGAAAATGAAGTCTGAAAATATTGTAAATTTCGGGGCAAACCAATAGGTTATATTGTCAAGCCAAGTATGTGAATCATGACCTGATCATAGTGTGAAGTTAAAACACATAAAAAGACATGGTTCAGAGGATGTTACTAATCATAGCTCTCCGTGTTCCAATGAACTCACTGTTGGGATGACATTCTTTGGCAATAAGTGTTATATCCCGTGTCTTTCAAAGGAAGAGAGAAAGGGGAAAAAAGAAAATTAAATTATTGAGATAGGATATGCTTAATATTTATTTGGATGGGAATAGGAAATAGCTATCCTAAGATTATATGATTGAAATAGGTAATACATAATAAAGATGGAAATTATGCGTTTTGTCTTAAAAATAATTCCTAAACCTATTAGGAACTTATCTATTTATCTTTATAAATATATACATATACACCATAGGAAAACACAACTCCCACACTTCATAATAGAATTGGCCAGTTGATTTTTTTCTCTCCCCACAATTTGAAGGTTTCGGCCACATCAGTTTTAAGGGGAAAAAAACTCAAGTTGATCAATCCGTAGCATCTACAGTACCATTCTATTCCATGCAGATCTCCAAGCTACCCGCCGCTATAGTAGATCAACTTGAAAGGCTCAATAGGTCAATCTTATGGGGAGAATTCGACAACAATCGTAAGTTCCATACAGTAGCGTGGCCTACAATATGTCGATCCAAATTAGCTGGGGGTATAGGTATAAAAAGGTTGAGGCTAATGAATAACGTATTGCTTGCGAAGCTATTGTGGAGTTTGATATTGAATGAAGATGTGTTGTGGGTGAAGGTGTTGAGAACTAAGTATGGATGTCCCTTGAGGATCTCACCGCCCCGACAAGCTACTACTCACACATGGAAGAGTATCCTTGCAACCACACCAACTGTGCTTGCGGGTATGCTTGAGAGATCTACGCAGGCGCATGCAAATGAGCTGACAGCGGGACAAATTGCATGGCAGAAAAAACCTAGTACAAGCTTTTCAGTGGCATCCACGTACGACTTGCAACTTGATGGGGACACCACCACAGGGACGAAGGTGTGGCAAAATATTTGGTCTTTACGAGGCCCACAAAAGGGCAGTTTTTTATTATGGCAATCACGTATTGACAGTCTTCCGACGAATGAACTATTGTATCGCAGGACTTTAAGTGATTCTCCATTGTGTGCAAGCTATCAAATGCACCTTGAAACTAGCTTACATGCATTGCGAGATTGCCCGCATGCCAAACAAGTATAGAACCGGCTTCTTCCAATGCATAATGGGCTGTGATTTTTCACTAATGAGGGAGGGGTGGCAGGATGGATTGATCGAAATTTGACAATATGCCGAGGTGAGGAGCTCCAAGAAGAATAATGGCCTTATATTTTCCGGGAACCAGTCTCCATATATGGACATCAAGGAATAAGAGCTTACACCAAAGAGCAATTTGGACACGTAAGTGTGTATCAAGCGATCCATATGATATTTGAAAGAGTACGGAATATTAGACTTGCTTGGCATAAAGAATGTAGTCATAGTGACTAATTTGTACAGTAGAACGATTGTGCTAACTTCACATTTACAACAAGCTTTTGCCTAGTAGATGAATAAAATGATCCAATTCTTATTAGAAAACAACATATTCGTTCTTTGTATTTTTATATTTAGACTAAAAGGTAAAATAGATAAAAAGCATTAACTTTGACAGAATTGAAAATACACATGCTGCAATCGGTAGTAATTTTGGGCAAATTGTACAAATATTATATTTTTTGCGGTAGGTCTTTTTGTATTTACAATGATATGGATCCTTTTTTGGGTGACGGGATTGATTTTTCTATCAGCCCCATAACCATGATCATAATTCCTGGATCTTATAGAAAAAATAATTCTAAATTGTTTATGTCTAATGTTTTGACGAGATAAAATAAAAGAAGAATATTTTAATTCTTTTCCGTCTATCTGACTGACGATTTGAAGGGATAAAGGAAAAACAAATTTAAAAAGAGTTAATCACATTTTTTAACAAAACGTTTTTGTTTACAAAACTAATTTTATTATAAGTTTTATCTAAAACTTCTAATAAATGCTTACAAAAGCTCCAGTTACCAAAAATAACATGTGATTGTAGGTTATTGTAACCAACTCCTTCAATTTCTTTCCTTCATTCCTTTTTTTATCTATTTTTCTGTAATTTTTTTAAAAAGAAGTTGGCAGCCCTACGAGAAGAAAGAAGCAATCACATCAGATTTTGAATAAATAAATATCGGTCTCATCTTCAAGTTCACTTCGTCGTCGAAAAGATATAAAAAGACGCCACTGTCAATGTGCGAACGAGAAAGAAGCCACGTTATGTCTACATCAACAAAAATGTGAGATAAAACTCCCTCCCTTTTTTATTTCAACGTTATTTTTGGGCTAGATATTACTAGACATACAAATGTTCGCACTAATCTTTTTTCTTTGCTTTTTCTCATTATACAAACTTAAGAGCAACAGTATTTGAAAAAGAATCAGAACTGCATTGAACTTCCAACTCTCCAAGTTAATCGAAGAAGAAGGTTTCTCAGTAAAAGCTGCAAAAAACCATGACAATAGACAATTTGATCAATGGAGGAAATAAAATTAACAAATAGAAAATCCATCATAATCACAATCATTAATTTTATGTTCATAGAATAGTGTGAATGGCACCTTTTCGGATTTCTTAAATTTGAAGATGAGGCCGATATAATTCACTAAGAATTTGATGTAAATTGCTTCCTTTTTCTGCATGTGAGCTGCCATCTTTTTCTAAAATCGCAGGAAAAAATATGTAAGGGAGGAATGGAGGAAAGACATGGAAAGAATGAAAATTTATTAGTTATCGGTTTGAGTAAATTTTAATTAGGTTAAATTTTTTTTGGAGCCTAGATAATGAAAACATGCACTCACAAGTTATCTTCCAGTGATCAGATATTTTATGAGCATTTTCTAAAAGTGTTGGACAAAAAGTAAAATAAAATTAAGTTTGTGTATTTTGTGAAAACAAACATTTAGTTAAAAATATGATTTACTCAATTTAAAAATATAGAGCGCTCCAAGTTGTACCTAGACTTCTAGGTAAAGGGAAAAAAAAACAAAACAAAACAAAACATTCCAGCAAAAACAAACTCTGAACTGACCCATCTCGCTAAAAGAACAAAGTGACACGTAGGGCTGTAAATAAACCAAGCCGTTCGGTTGTTCGGCTCGTTTGGCTCGAGCTCGAGCTTGGTTCGGATAAAAGGTTAATAAACAGAACTTGAACACATTTTTCTGTTCAAACTAGGTAATTGACACCGTTTGTTTAAAATATTCGGCTCGTTAATGTTGTTCGTGAGTTAAACAAACCAAGCTTGAACAATTAAATATGTTCGTTTAAATAAACGAAGAAGCTCGGCTCGTTCGCTAAGTTAAATGAACCAAGCTTAAACAACGCAATGCTCGGCTCGTTCGGCTCGGTTACAGCCACGGACGGGTTATTTGTGGGTTTTGTTGTCAAACACTACCATCTCGTTACGGGTTTTATAGTATAACATCCAAAGTCGTCACATACCCAAATTTAATCCGTCGCAAACGAGCTGGATCATATCAGCTGTCTATACTTGTATATGTATGGGCAAAAGGGAAAATTGACTAGGATTTTTCTTTTAAAAAATGTTATTTTAAGTATAAATTTTTCCTTTGTTAATTTAAGGATTAATTACCTTTAACCCCCTTCAAGTATAGCATAATCTCCCTTTGCCTCCCTAATGTTTTAAAATACACCCTTAGGTACCTTCAAATTTGGGTTAAAGTGGGAAATGTCATAAGAAAGTGACACCTGGCAATTAAATTGACATGAGGCTGAAATGGCAAAATTGTCACTGCTGAAGCAACTTAAAATTAATAGTATGAAAGCATTATTACTCCCTTGGCTAACATTAACACACCTGGGAGTATGTAAAACACACGCTTCATTCTTCATGTTTACCATCAAACAAATGCAAGATTGGTTTCTGCCACAATGCGATCCCCAACATCAAATGTGGGAAACATAGACAAAGAATGAATAAATCTGGGCTCAGCAATAAATTGCCTAAAAGTTAATGATACAAACACTGCTTCAAGAATCGTTTTTCCATCATCAGGAGTAAAATTCAATCATTCTGGCAAAACCCCAGAATCCTTCTCTAAATTCTCCTCATTCCCACCTCCATCTCCGCCTTGTCGTGCACTCCGTCTGTTTGTGGATTTGCTCCAGTAGAATTGCGAAGGCCTTTTTCCTTTTGTGTGTGTTCCCCCCAATTTCATATATCTATCAATTTGCAATTTAGATTCCGTGATTCTGTTAATTGTGATTTCTCAAGCAATACGAATGGTAGTGTATGATTTATTGCCAGTGAATCTTACGAAATTGGTTTGCTGGGACTTTTTCTTCTGGCTTTTAGTGGGGGAGGACGCCGGGATATGGAGGGGAAGGCAAATGCCAGGAGGTGATGGGAACAGAGGGCGGATATTCTGGCAAAACCCCAGAATCCTTCTCTAAATTCTCCTCATTCCCACCTCCATCTCCGTCATCTCCCTCTCCGCCGCCGCCGCCGCCATCACCTTCTTTACTATCCAAGACAACCTTGTTGTCTTCGTTATTTTCTTTCAAGGCTTTGCATTTTGAACTTTGAAACCTGTAAGTTCTTGACTTTAAATCTCTATAAAATAGAACTTTGGGGGTTTCCCAGGAAGACGTTGATTTGGATAAAGAGGTTGAGCTTAAAGAGACAACTTTTAGGGATGTAGAACATTAATGGAAATTAAGGCTATGGAGAGGAAGGAATGAAGGAAATAGATGTAGAGTTGCCATCTTCTTCGATTTATGTTTCTGAGACTTCCCTCCAATTGGTATACGATTTGTTTGACAGTTAAACTTGGGACTGCACTGGATATCAGCTCAAAAAAATAAGTGTTCTACAAGGAAAATAAACTGACCTTGTAGGGGGTAAATTAGTCCATTATGTGTATAATTATGGAGGGAAGGATAATATGACTGTTGAATGGGATTTCACTGCCAGGTGTCACTTTCTTATGACATTTCCTACTTTAACCCAAACTTGAAGGTACCGGACATTACAAACAACAGAACCCCTTCCCAAACAATATGTAGACAACGAAATGAAGAGAAGGATAATGCTATGGATATCCTTATAGAGGGGGAACAACATGGACACAAATGGGACCAAACTAAACAGAAACCCCCAGACAATGCTCGGTCAGATACAGTGGCAGACGCCTCATCCGTGTGTATGGACATAAATGAACTAATGGATGCTGATGCTCCCAGATCACAGGGTCCGGACAGCGACCCACCCCTTAATCAGTAAGATCAATTGATATGTTGCGGCTACTCTCATGGAATTGCCGCGGGGCAGGATCGCCCGAAACAGTGAGAGTTATCAAAGGACTTTTAAAGGATCATAATCCAAATATAATGTTTCTCATGGAAACTAGGGTACCTTCATCTCGAGCAAGTCAGATAATGCGTGGATCTCAATTTACACATTTCATGGCGGTTGAAGCTCGAGGTTTCTCTGGTGGTTTGTGGTGTTTCTGGGATGAGATGAAGATCCAGGTTCGAATGTTGAGCTTTACAGCTCAGCTGATAAATATCCGAGTGTCACTTCCAAATGCAGGTCAAGCTCTTATTTCTCTAGTCTACGCGTCTCCTACTGCAGCTGGCAGAGAATCTTTATATGAATATTTGGAAAACATGGCAAGTTATATTCACGTACCTTGGCTCCTAATTGGAGACTTCAATCAAGTTGTCCGCCAGGAAGATAAAAGTGGCGGTCGCCCAGCCCGTGGATATGGTTTATCTCGTATGTGCCGCATGATTGATGAATGTCAACTAATGGAGATAGAATTTTCTGGCCCAAGGTTCACGTGGAGCAATGGTCAACCGGGACGTTTCCTCATCAAACAACGTCTTGACCAAGCATGGTGTAATGATCTATGGCAAAATCAATTTGGGTCGACTGCTCTTCAACATCTTCCCCGCCTTCAATCGGACCATCACCCATTATTTCTCACAATAACGACGACGCAACATCCTTATCCAACATCCAAACCGTTTAAGTTCTTAGCATGCTGGATGTTGCACCAGAATTTTCAGGACTTTATGAAAACAGCATGGCAACACCATCCTGGAAATCTACAAGCCACAATACAAGACTTTACTTCTAAGATGATTGAATGGAGAAATGGAGTATTCGGTAGTCTGAATGTCCGTCGGAGAAGATGCATGGCGCGTCTGGAGGGGGTCCAAAGAGAACTCTCAAACTACCCATCAAATTTTCTTTCACAATTGGAAGAGAACTTGTTAGAGGAACTAAATGACATAATGCTGCAAGAGGAGATATTGTGGCAACAAAAAAACAATTTACAATGGCTATACGAAGGTGAACAAAACACTCGCTTCTTCCACCAAACAATGGCAAATCGACAGCGCAACAAATATGTGTCACGCCTCCAGAACAGTGATGGGATATGGGTGAATTCGCCGGCTGAAATCCGAAATTGTCTGCAAGAGTATTATCAGAGCCTCTTCCAAGGGCATCAAGCGCAAGTGTGTGATGAAGAAGACTTAATTATCAAGACACTGAACGACACAGATAGAGAATGGATTAACAGAGATATTTCACCAAGCGAGGTAGAAGAAGCAGTTTTCAACATGGGCGCGTATAAAGCACCGGGTCCAGATGGCTTACCCCCAATATTCTTCCAACGCAACTGGAATCAAGTTGGGCCAGCTATCACCGAGTTTGTCCTCAATGCTTTCAGAACATGCAGCTTTCCACCCGAATTTAACCGAGTCTTAATTGCTCTCATACCAAAGAAGTCACATCCGGAAGAGGCGTCTCATTTTAGACCGATTGCCTTGATGAATGTAGTAGTGAAGATTATCACGAAAATCATTGCCAACCGCCTCAAATTGGTAATTGGAAAAATTATCTCTCCCCTCCAATGTGCATTTGTTCCGGGACGACAACCTTCGGACAACATTATCATTGCGCAAGAAATTATACACTCGATGAAACTAAAACGGGGACGTAAAGGGTACATGGCATTGAAAGTGGACCTTGAAAAAGCCTATGATAAGGTCGATTGGAACTTCTTGCGGCGTATTCTGGTGAAGATCGGTTTCAGCTCCAAGCTAGTGAACCTAATAATGTACACCATATCCTCTGCACAATTATCAGTTATTTGGGATGGGTTAAGTAGCCAACCGTTTTATCCTCAACGGGGCATACGACAAGGAGATCCTCTTGCGCCGTACCTTTTCCTACTATGCATGGAAGTGTTAAGCGGCCACATAAACCGCGTTGTCATGGAAAAACGCTGGACTCCTCTTCGCACATCAAGAGCAGGACCACCCATCTCGCACCTATTTTTTGCGGATGATTTATTACTTTTTGGATCTGGGGATGACGTACAAGCCGACACGATAGAAAATATCCTCAATTTGTTCTGCAGAATATCCGGACAGACCATAAGCATGAAGAAATCAGAGGCGTTCGTCTCTAGGAATATAGCCGATAATTTTCATTCTGCTGCTCTTTCCAGATTGGGTATGACCATCACCGACGATCTAGGTACCTATCTTGGTATGCCACTAGTCAATGGGCGATCTAGCAAGAAAGAATATGGATACATTGTGGATAAGGTACGTGACCGGCTAGCTATGTGGCAAACAAAATTCTTATCCCAAGCAGCAAGACTCATTTTGATAAAAAGCGTATTGTCCTCAATGCCTTACTATGCTATGCGTACGGTACGGTTACCAGCCAGTATAATAGACGACATTGAAAAGATCATTAGACATTTCTTTTGGGGAGAGCCACGGTGAACAAGAAAACTGCACTGGTTATCTTGGTCGCAAATTTGCTTACCAAAAGATAGAGGAGGATTGGGAGTTAAAAATTTGCAGGACATGAACACTGCAATGTTGGCTAAACTAGGGTGGACAATATTGACACAGCCGGATGAGCTTTGGGTACAAATTCTTCGAAACAAGTATGGAGATCTCCTCTCAAATGCCCCCTGCCGAAACACCTCAGCACTATGGCGCCATATCAAATCTACAGTACCTTTGCTTATGACATGCAGTGAGATGATAGCCTCAACGGACGAGACACCGGATAATCCAACCTTCCGGTGGAAACCGACCACATCCGGCAGATTTACGGTGGCTAGTGCATATGAGGAATTAACAACCTCGGATAATTTTCCACATGACCCCTCCTGGTCTCGTCTGTGGAATCTAAAAGGCCCAGGTCGCCTAAACCTTCTACTGTGGCAAGCCTACCGAAACCTCCTACCCACCGGGAGCTTTCTGTACAACCGACGCATACATCAAGATGGAGCATGTAGTATTTGCAAACATCCTAGGGAAGATACGCTGCATGCACTACGGAATTGTCAATGGGCACGCGAAGTTTGGAAGCACCTTATTCAAGATACACTGGGGACGGTAACCTGGCGGAACTTTCTTACACCACAAGAAGCACCGCACTGGATCATGGACAACCTACGACCGAACACGACCACTGGGTTGCAAACGGACTGGAGATATGTGTTTCGCGAAGCATTATCCACTATATGGTATTGGAGAAATCAACTAGTTCACGGGAACATCATATGCCTCCCTCCCACTCGGATCATCTCGAAAGAAATCCTTAGTCGCAGCCGAAGATTGGAGCTATCCTTATTGAGTCTTGTATCTTCTGATGTAGTGGAAGATGTAGACAGTTGAATTAGATGGAATCGTTATTACGATAAGGAGGGACCGATTGTATAAATATGTACGCTTTTTCCTTCGTCCAAGGTTTTGTCCACAAGGGTGGTTTTCCTTGGCAAGGTTTTAATGCGGCATATCATATACGCTTGGCCCTCACCCCACCCTGATTTGTATTTGTATCCCAACAAGTTAATGCAATAAAGTTCCCTTTTTCCAAAAAAAAAACAAAAACTTGAAGGTACCTAAGGGTGTATTTTAAAACATTAGGTAGGCAAAGAGAGATTATGCTATACTTGAAGGGTGTTAAAGGTAATTAACCCTTAATTTAATGATGAAGTGCATCAGTAACAGAAAGTGTAGACGGAGAGCCGGTAGAACAGCTTAAGTGAAGACTTGAATTAGGGTTGTACAATCTAACATCATCCGTTGCCTCCTCCATTTCTGCCCTTTGCTGCATCTGATCCCTTGATTCCCTCACTGAAATATAACAATGGCCGCCGTGTCCCAGCTCCGCTTCTCTCCTCTTTCTCTAGCCGCCAATCGCTCTCAATTCTCATGCAATCACCCTGCTTTCCCTTCCCTCCCCAAATTTCCCCAGGACACTGCCACTTCACCGGTTTCCCCTTCATCATCTTGGTCTGTTGGTGCAGAATTGCGTCCCCTTTTGCTCCCCAAGTGTCAGCCTCCTTGTGCGACCGGTGGTGGGGATGGAGGTAGCAGCAAAAATGGAAGAGGAGGAGGAGATTGGAGCGGCGACCATGGACGAGGTGACAACGACGACTCCGGGTGGGTTGGGGGTTTTGGACCCATAGGGGCTCTGTTGGGAGGGTGGAGATCGCGTGTTGCAGCGGATCCAGAGTTCCCATTCAAGGTGTTGATGGAGGAGTTGGTAGGGGTGAGCGCATGCGTCCTGGGAGATATGGCCTCCCGTCCCAATTTCGGCCTTAACGAGCTCGATTTCGTCTTCTCCACACTCGTCGTTGGCTCCATTCTTAATTTTGTGCTCATGTATCTCTTAGCTCCCACCGCCGCCAACGCCTCTCTCTCCCAGTCGCTACCCTCCATCTTTGCCGGGTGTCCTCCGGGCCACATGTTTGAGCCAGGCCCATATGGGATCTTGAGCCGCTTCGGTACTTTGGTCTACAAAGGTACCGTCTTTGCTGCCGTGGGCTTTGGTGCTGGGCTTGTGGGAACCGCCATCTCCAACGGACTCATAAAGATCAGGAAGACAATGGATCCCAGTTTCGAGACACCTAACAAGCCCCCTCCCACCGTTCTCAATGCAGTCACCTGGGCTATTCACATGGGCATCAGCAGCAACTTCAGATACCAATCTCTGAACGGGATCGAATTTGTGCTGGCAAAGGGGCTGCCTCCCGCTATATTTAAGAGTTCAGTTGTCATCTTGCGGTGCTTGAACAACGTTTTAGGTGGGATGTCCTTTGTTATATTGGCGAGACTCACAGGATCTCAGGCATCTTCTCCTCCTGCTGATTCTGTCTCTCCGCTGCAAAAGGACTCATCAAATCCACTTGCTGCAGCTGTGGACACCGAGAAAGATAAGCTTTTGGCTACCAATTCCGCGTCCAATAACGATGCCACCTCCGAGTGATAATCTGGGCTTAACATTCAAGTCATCATTTGGCTTTTCTGAGAAGAACTAGGTCCTCGTGCCCCGAGTATATTATGGTCCTATTTCATCTTACATTTGGGAATGTCTAGGCCTTTTCACTTTGCATGTACTGATTTGTGCGCAGGCTTTTTGTGATTGTTTTCAAACTTCTATGAGGTACCATATGCACAACTATTACGTTACTACTGTTATACATTGCTGGGTGTGCAACTGCAGGTAACTAGGTCTTTGACTTATGTGGTTAGTTCAAAGGGATTTATTTGCGTATACAAGTGCGTAGCAATAAAAAGTAAAATATTTGCATACTTCACTTCGTTCTTTGTTGAACACTTGCCAAACTTATTTTTTGTTGCAACACATGGAAGCATTATATTCACTGAACATAGGAAATTTATTGTGATCATCTCTTAAAATGATTCAAGGAAGATAATAGTTTACTGAACACCATTCATTCAAGCAGTCTGGAAAATTTTCAGGACCAAATTCTCTTTCCCTCGTAAAAATGACGGATGCAAAGAGTATGTCTACTGGCACTCAATGGAATAAGATACATGTGCTTCTGGCAAAGTGACTTATCCACACAAAATCGAGTACCACACGAAGTCTTCAACCTCCCCAACCAGTTGGCTGTCAAACAACGCGACATTGCTCCATACTATCACCGACTATGAGTCACATCAACCTCCCGTGACGTACTTCAGTGCATTGGTTATCATTTCATATGTCAAATAAGCTAGGGGCATTTGAGCTGATTTCCTTAAATCATCCCCAACCCAGATAAGCTATTATGGCTTTTATTATAAGAATCTGCAACTATGAAGGATGTGATGGTAGGATGGACATCAATTCAAGCAAGCGGACAATACTTTCACGTCAACTACTGGTTCCTAGTTTTAAAAAAAAAAAACTACTGGTTCCTTCCGCCGTTTTCCTGGCCTCTAGTTGCCCTCCCAATCGGCGTGAATCAAGCACAGGCAAGTCACTACCTTTTCATATAAGCAATAGACAAGATGGCCCCGTATAAAAGCAACCTCCAGAGGCTTCAAGATTGCAACCCCTACAAACATTTTTTGTATTCTTGACATATTTTAGATAGTTTGAACTTTGAAGTGAAACTGTATTGGCCAGATTTCTGGCCAGCAGCAATAGTTTCCAGGCATCTCCGGTAATATTCGTCCAATATTGCACAGAGATTTCGGTGCCTAAAACTTACGTTACTTTCTAAGGCATGATCAACACGTTCAAAATATCCCAAACCCTTCGTCCTAAAATATTGTTCCTGTTTCTATTTTGGTTTAGTTTAAAAATAAGGCAACAAAGGAGTGCCTTCGAGCGCATTTTCACATGACTTCGAAGGCTAAAAAAATGGTCTCAGATTAAGTCCATGGGATCTGCATTTCAGTTACAAGAAACTGGTGGGTTCAATCATCTAGAGACTTCGAGAAACAGTTTGTTTCTGTCATTAAACATGCTTTGCGAAAGATCGTTCAACTTACACAATCGAGATAAGAGGGTTGCAATATAACGGAGTTCATTATCTGAAAATACATCAGTCCATGCGATGATGCTTCATCATGCAATACCTCCCAGGTAGACAACACAAGAACCGTTATCTCCCAATTTTTCGAGTGACAGGGTAAACTAGTACTTTGGATACCAAAACATACCTTTTATGCCCTCTGGGTCAGGTTCAAAACCCAAATTTTGATAGAATTCCACCACTGCAAATATAATAAGCAAAACCAGACTCTTAAATCTTGCCATCGAATGTGGAAGGCTTAAGAAGGAAGTTCTTTTCTTAAGTTAGACAAGCTTAAGCTAATCATTGTGTATCAAATCATCCTAATCAAGTGTATCCCATCCTTGACATTGTACCTTGGCTGTCTGCAAAGAGTGTTATGTTTCCAATGTCCCTCTGCAGAAGTGCCCTAATGAGCTTTTCCACAAGAGCTTTTCCGAGTCCTTGGCCCTGAAATTAAATCAAAACTAACAATAATGTCACAAAAGATGCTGAGAACAAAATGTGCATGTCTGTGTAAGCAGTTACTTTTATGTACATATCTTCTGACTTCTTGTGTCTGGATTCACAATTTGGGACATTTCAAAAACTTCCTTCCACACTCAAAACAGCAATGAGAATGGAAGCAGCAAGTCATTACTGAAACTCTGAGTCCAATTCAAGTAACTATGATTGGTATTCCAGGGAGGGTAGTGGAGCATGTTTGCAAGAACCAGTAACTGTCCCCATGACACTTATAACCTATGTGCCTCATAGAAGAATTACCTGCTAGTGGATACTCACCCCTCATAAAGTTATATTTCCGTTTTCTTCCTTGGGTTCTTAGACTAAGATGTCATCTTCATTGCTGATTAGGATTGCATTTCAGATGTATATGGTAGTTAATATGGCTAGAGCCAAAATTTGTTCAGAATGGTATTGAATTGGTATTTGAGATGTAATTGGTAGTTGATTAGTCGCATTTAATGTAAAAAGCAATCATTGTTGGCATTACATAGTATAAAGCACGGTTAACCACAGAACCACACTCTTCAATACAGACTAATAACTATCAATAATGATTTTGTTATTTTGTGATATAGCTATTGTTCTATTATTGTTCTTACCTTTTTTTCCAGTGTATACAAGAGAAACTTTATCTTGAACATTTTGGAGAGCTATATGTTTTATTTTTTTATACTTAAAATTCAATTTGAATGTAGAGAAGGGGAATTGAATCCAAAAGGCAATCCGCATGTAAGTTATCACTAATTTCGACTTCAGTTTTTATGTTTACATAAATAGCCTCAGCCAATTAAATTTTGCTAATCTACATATAAAATAACATCACTCAGCAGCAAATTAAGTGTAACTTGAAAAGGAAAAAAGACGATCCAAACTCCATCTAGTTTCAGTTTCGTAAATACCAAACCACAATTAGTTTTTTCAGTTGAATTTTCTATGCAACTTCTTTTTAGGAATCTATGCTACTTATCACATTTGGTCGCTGCTTCACTCTATGCCAAAATGAAGTTGATAATCACATGTACAGCCAGGGCGGGTCAGGTATCAAGCTAGTCAAGTAGAGAAGACTTCTATCTGCAACCTTACCTACCTACTGATACATGGGTTTGAAGTATTCTAACCTTATTCAAAATTTTCAACCTACGCAGACGCTGTAGTGTATCCGTCATGCAGTGTTATCATATCTTTGAGCTTCAACTGTTCATATTATTGAAATGTCATGTACAATAACTGCCTTCATGTTCGCACCCATTCGGCAAATAAGAAATTCAGGAACAAAGATCAGGTCCACGGAAGAAAAGCAATTCATTTTTTAGATGAACTTGGCATTCAACTCCGAAAAAAGGTCCATCTTACAACTAAAGAACGTGATCTTCTTCCAGGATCAAAATCATGTAATGTTAAAGGCTCGATTTCACTCAAGGAATCTTACGCCTGTTCAGCACGAGCATGTTGATTACTGAATAAAAAACTGCCTACCTGATATGAAGGATCAACAAGCACGTCCCAGATTGTAGCATTGAAAGCATGATCTGAGGTAGCACGAGCCATGCCTATAAGCTTCTTCTGGGCATTCCCTTCTGCCACGCAACTTGCCAAAGTACATTAAGATATTCGTTACTCATTTGAAAGGATTATCCTACTTGGAAAAATTATTAAAAATGATCTAAGAAAACAGAATATTTCATACTCAATACTCCAAGCAAATTACAGGAAATTATGTGCAATAAGCCATCTATCTATTACCTTCTCCTGCTAATACTCGTACAGAATGCAGAGTGGCAACCATGTAGCTATTTTTCAGAGCAGCAGCTAGCTTCGACAATGGTCTTCGGGGCCAACCCACCTGCCAGCAATCAAATGCTCAGCTGTTTACAATTTTATCATTATGTTAAGCACTACATTAAGCCGATATTAAGTCAGGATCAAGTGAAATAACATATGGAAATGCTACTCAACCTTGCTAGGAGAGTACAAGATGACTAGCTGTAGACCAAGCAACTTCTCTTAGCGAAATAACACATCAATAAATGAAACTGTTGTATTAACAGGAGGTCCCTGGATCAAGGGATCAAAGCATCTACATCTACAAGACCAGGACATAGCTAAATGACCAGAAACACCTATGTTCCTGAATACATGTATAACGCCCTGATACATGAGCCGTTATGAAATTCCATCAAATATGAGGTATCCAGTTATTACGAAGCATATTTGAATTACAAATCCGTTTGCACGCAAAGAAAAGTTCTCCACAAAGTTAACTACCTTATCACATAGAGCTTGGAGATCATACACATCAAGATCTCCACCTGAAGAATATATAATTTGTTCAAGCGCTCCATCGGGTAGGTTCCTCTCAACTAGAACAAATTCCTCAGGAAATTGTTCTTCATGCTCTTGTGTACCAATTGGCTGTTCAATAACTTCCACAGAACTGTTCTTCAAGAACCTGCACAAGTAATGGTGAGAAGATTAAGTTGAAGCCTCAGGGAAATCGGCTTTAGTTGTTAGATGTGCATGGTAAGGTTGGCGGCAGCTTGGTGGGTGATGAAGGTATTGTTTTCAATCAAGTAGGCTTCAGAGGGATAAAAATCCAAGCCTACAAAACAGGTGATTCTAGATGATGGTCTGCAGCAGGATCGATAGCCCTTGGCGGTAGCAGTGACCAGCAGGAGTATAAGCTATCAATGCATCTCGCGGAAGCAGTAAAGTTGCAGTGAATCCCATTGAGTTTAAAAAACGATAGGACGGCCTTTACAGAAGTACACCCAGAAAATTAAAACATTGGACCTCTCAAATTACCCAGATCTGATAGATTCCCAGAATCCAGCCTTCAATCGGTAAACATGGAGATTCCTGGCACCTGAAACATCATAGCATGCATATTCATACATAAACATTGAAATCATCCTTTAGCAGCAGCAAAAATGAGCACCATGGACCACTTCTTATAGGTTAAGTTAGTTATGTAGAGATGACAAAAAAACACATTTTCCTTGGTTTGCCAAGTGAAGTGTATAGTTGGAGAAAGGAAGATAAGAAAAGTGGAAGGTTAGTATCAACAGAGGCGCTATAATACGTTAACACTTGTTCCAATCTCACTTAGATACGGAAAGAAACCTTGAACTATTTCTGTAACGACGCGTTATGGTATTTGCTAAAATGAATAGGCCCATATGAAGCACAGTCAAAATAAGAAGACAAGTCTAGCCTAGAAATTGTCAAGATAAATGGTGGATCAGAATATTAAAACGTCCAAAACGACAATAAGCAGGGAAGAACGTAAAAAAGCGAACCTCGACGGGTGCTGGAGCTGGGGTGGCTAAGGAATTGAGAAGTGAGAGACAGTAGTTGACATTGTCTAAAGTGAGGAACCGACGGAGACCTGGCAATCAACGAGGAAGACATATCAAAATGAATACCCAAGTGAAGGTGAAGAGTTTGAGATAAAACGTCTTGACAAGGTGATATGCTTACGGAGAAGAAGGCATCGGTGGCGATAAGCCATGCCGTATGTTCATTGTGGTGATTGGGTGTGTTCTGCCGGCGACTTAATGGCTAGTGGGAGTCCAGTTATGCTGGATAGGATAATTGAAATTCATTCACGGTGAAGAAAAGGTCTCACCCATTGCCAATTTGATTTTTCTTTTCTTTTCTTTTTGCCAAGCCATAAAAAAGTGTTCCTGAATAGTTCTCAAAAGAAAAGGGGGAAAAAAAGTGTTCTGAAAAAAACAAAAACATATAATAAACATATAAAATGGAAATTTTAGTATTGCTAGATATTTGAATGAGATATACAATGTGCCACGTAATCTGATCTGAAATATACAGTGTGCCACGTAATCTGATCTGAGATAGTCTAGACGCAAGAAGGGTGATTATGAAGTATATAGACATAATTAAGGATATTTATGCTATGACGAAAACAACCGTTCGCACGCATGTGGGAAATACGTACTTCTTCTGGGTGGATGTAGACATCCATCAAGGGTCTGTGTTGGGGCCATTTCTTTTTATAGTTGTCCTTGACGAGTTGTCAAAGTCAATCCAGGAGTCAGTTTCGTGGTGTATGCTTTTTTACTGACGATATTGTATTAGTCACATAGAGTAGACATACCCTGAGTATGAGACTATAGCAGCGGAGAGATGTTTTAGAGAGAAAATGCTTAAGGATCAGTCATTCTAAGGCCAAGCATCTACACTACAACTTCAGCGGCGTAGCTGACGGGGAGAATAGCCAGCTCACCATCGAGGGTCAAGTGGTACCACAAGTAAGTAAATTCAAGTACATAGGATCATTTGTACAGCAGGATGTGGACATAGATAGTGATGTAGCACGCCGAGTTCATACGGGCTGGTGTAGATGAAGGGCGGCTTCAGGGGTGCTGTGTGACAATAATTTTCTAACCAAATTAAAGAGAAAATTTTATAGGGTTGCAGTGAGACCAGCAATGTTATATAGAATAGTCTGCTGGGCCATCAAGAGCACACAGTCGCAGAATATGGAAGTGACAGAGATGAAGATGCTGAGGTGGATATGTGGGCATACAAGTCTAGACCGGATCAGATATGAGGTGTTTTATGAAAGGTTAGGATGACTAATATAGCAGATAAAATAAGGGAGGGGAGGCTGAGATAGTTTAGCCATGTCAATAGAAGACATACAACAGCGTCTTTCTGAGCAGTTAAAAGCCTTATTGTAGAGAAGAAGATGAGTAAAGGCAGGCTCAAATTGACTTGAGATGAGCGGATTATGCATGACCTACTATATTTGCACCTCTCTGAGGACATGGTCCAGGATATGAGTTCATAGAGACGGAGGATTAAGGTTAACAAGGTTTAGATAAGATATAAGGACACCTTAGAGTATATTTAGGGGCTTAGATACTATATACGTTTTATGTTGACTTTGTACTTTTTTGTTTTTGTTTTTGTCTTAGCATTGCATTATATGTGAATATATACGTTTATGGCTATTTTAATAACGGAAACTACATATTTGTGTTTACTGCATTATCTCACTAACACACTAGCACGTCATATCTCTATTATTGTGTCATTTATGCATATACATATAGAGACGGTAGTCTCACTGGAAACAAACTTTTTATTATTTGGAATAGAGGTATTGTTTGTCTGCCGCTCACCCTCCTTATACATAGCGATAGATTTTGATGCCGTTGGGATATAATGAGTATGATTGATTGGTTGATTGATTGAGAAGATACATTACACTCTATCCACCTTAGTTTTTAGCATAGTTTTTGTTTTCAGACCGACCCATAACTATGTATGTTTTATAATTAAACAACTAATGCATGCAAAAGATAGTTAATGACTAGATACCGTACTAAATGATGATTCTTTAAGAAATTATTATTTCCCAAAGTGAACTATAAAATTAGGATGGATGGGTATCCTGTTCGTTATTAAATTTTTCATATGATAGATTATATCATGTATTATCATGTATATTAGTTAAGTAAAAACTTTTACTCCATATAGCATAATTTTATTGGATATGGCAAAAAAAAATAAATGTTTCTACCTTATGTGTTCTAATAAAATACTCGTAGACTTTTTTAGTTTGTTCTATCAGATACCTTTTGATAAAAACTTATATTTTCTTATAGAATTTAAAGAAAAAAGAACATACCAAAATATGTCAATATGACCTCAAATAAGTAAAATAAATATACGATTTAGAAAATATAAATGCACGCAGCCAGTTATTTTGGGTCTTTGCTGGAGATCATTGTCGTTATTGTGTAAGAGTATTATTTTCTCAACTCCTTTCTAAGTGATTAAATTCTACCAACATGTTGTCAATTTCTAACAAGATAACGTCAACCAAATCTACTTTCAAGGATTTATGTTGGTATCTGTAGGTTCATGTTATAATCAGGTCAACCCGCCTACTATGTGCGTTGATATGTTTGACCCGATAAATATGACAAACTCATATCATCAATTATGAAACTAATATGCCAACATACTAAACTTGACACGAACTTGACCAATCAAATATAAAAATGGCTTGTCAACATGACACGCCAACTCTCCAAACTTTGGCCCACCAAACCCATCAACTCAAAAATCGAGTTGTTGTTTTAAACAAAACTTAGACTTGTTAACTTATGAGGTTCGACTAAAGTTCAAAACTTGACTTATTAACTTGTCAGGTTCGACTAAAATTTGTCATTTAAATCATGTAAACTCTAACCCAACATGTTTGTTACTCCTTGCACTCAAATTGTTTTAAGAAATTAAAATGTATGATAAAAACATAGGTGATAAATTATCATCACGATTATCCTAGAAGGTTTAAATATTAGCTTACATTTGTTATAGCTTTTTCGTAATATGATATCATTTTTCATAAAATAATGATACTATTTAAAAAATTTATCATCTTATTATTAGAAATGCATTGAAATCATTAAAATGTGTGTCGTATTAAATATTTTATAGTAATTATACAGATAATTTAATATGTTAAAGTTAATGAGTATTTTTATAAAGTGAATCAAGGCATAAGTTTAGTCAAAATAAAAAAAACATGATTATACTTATGATTACGAATGATGTCTCGATTCAGAGCATTAGAAAACAATACATTCAATTGTTTTCCCTCCTCAAAACAGTAGTATGTGTTATTTTATTCGATATAAACTCGGCAAAGGAGCGAAAATGACAATTTCCATAAAAAGGAATTAATATTATAATATATACATCTAAAATTGATAAGAATACATTTTTATTGTCATTAATTTTTAATAATGATTCACTAATTTTGCGCTACTGCAAGAGTACCTACATATCGTCTTATTGATTACTCCATAACAAATGGAGAGTTCACATGTAATGAGAAGAAATCATACTTTATGTGAAAAACTAAGAAATCACCTCCTACATGTATATATTTTATTGGTCTTACGATAATTTGATGGGTTGCGCGTATGTTTTGATGATTTACGTGAACTATGTATGTAAAAAAATTCAAATAACTTGCAAAACAAAAAGTCAAGTTTTCACGATAGTCAATATCAAACTTAGATGGTCTTGACCAAACGTTTGGTATACTTTAGAATACATTAGACCGAACTCATAATGGTTTATATCGAACGTTAGGTGGAAGGATATAAAACTTTATGTTAAGGCGACCGAATGCACCACTAAATGCCGATTTTGCATTCGTTAACAAGATCAAACTAAGGATTGCGTATCCACGCATTTGGTCTTTTTATTTCAAATTTCAAAATGGTTCATTGTCAAAGTCAAAGTTTGACGTAACTCAATACTGAAATTAAAAGTATGAGTTCATTCAATGGCAACGCCGAACATTCAATGTTGAGTTTCGAGAGGAAAACAAAAAGATCAAGGGTAAGAAACCCAACTAAAGACCAAAATCTTAGTTGAATTCGATGTGAACTGGACGTTCAGCCACTCAGCTCAGTGTCCTAAAATATGACCATTATAATATGATTTTCAAACTACAAAAAAGTTGTATATGTCTCATATGTACCCCAATTGATTGCTCATTTATTGCCAACATTACTAATGCTTTTTTTGAGTGTGTTTATATGTTCTACAAGTATCTAGGTGGCAAATCTTCAACCGCAATAAAGAAAAGATATGCTTGTGAAAATTAAGTCGTAGAAAAGAAATTAATGAAGCAAGGAAATAGGCAAGGGTGAAGGGGCAAATACAAAATTTCAACTTCTTTCATCTTTATTAACGCTTTACCTCAAAAGCTCTCAAATGCAAAAGTGTCAAAAGATCACTAAGCTTTTATTGCTTGTTTTAAATTGTTGTACCGTGAGAGCATTGAAGTTTAACACAAGAAAAACTAAAGATATTTGAACTATTGTTTGTGATTTAGACTTATTTAGAGAATGTAACTCCACGTATTGTTTCAAAACATATTTGGTGAAAGTTATTCATTATAACTTTGTTGAATGTGCGAAAAACAAGTAGAAAAACTATAAAACTCTTACTTGTATTTGTCTTAAGAGTTGTTGATGCACAAGATATTGTAATAACAGTTGTCATATGAGATGTTGTTGCATAAGTTGTTGTATCAATTGTTCTAGTAGGAACTTATTGGCCTCTTTGAAACAATTCATATAGTTGTTCTTGAAAACTTAATTTGGAAACGAAGTGCCGGTAGTGTAAAATCAAGAAGATTCGAATCAGTATAAATTGTCTATATGTATTCACTATATCCTATATGTTTCATACCTATTTTGGCCTGAAGCGAGTTAGATTAAAAAAAACTCTAAAATTGTCTAACACGTTATTCACTATCATCCATAGTAGTGTTCTTCAAAAACCTAATATAACTACTAAGTACTTGTCTATTTTCATCAATTGTTTTGTTTTATATTATCTAGAGCTTTGCCGGTGGCAATTTGCAAAAGAATGTCGTTGAATAACTTTTTGTTTAAAATACTGTGGATTAATAATAAGAGGAGAAAAGAGATGCAAAACAGGTGTGTTGACATCAATTTTTTTTTTTATTGATCTACTAAAATGGACAGCGTTATAAAATATAAATATGTTTGTTACACTTCGCATAATAAACGGGACCGAGAATTGAGATCCGCAGCTTCAAGCATAATACTATCATGTGACTGAGATTTAGACCACGACATCACATTCAAATTTTTTACGTTTTATTTCAACGCTGAGTATTAATGATCCTGCTGGAGTAAAGGCGGTGCCAAAACTGCATCAGACCTTCGATCAGATCAGGATGATGATGATGAGGAAGATAGATCGGGGCATCTCTGGGTCGCTCATAAGCATGATTACCGGTGCGTTTCATCTGGCTGGTTGGAGATGACACCTTTTGTTGTTTGGACTTGTGGACATTTTGTGAATCTATGTTAGCCACAACATGAATCGCGGATCCAAGGAGTCCGCCATTGCTGGACGCAACACCCAGCATTATCGAAGCCTCACTCTCTCCCTCAATGGAGCACCATCCAGTGACTACAACCTCGATCTCTTCTCCAGAGCTCGCCGGAGCTTATCCGTTGCGTCAACTGACGACCCTGGTGGTAAAACTAAACTCTTCTCCACGTCGATTCCCCTTTGTGTCTGTACTTCACTTGCTAGTTGCATTCTCTCTATACTTGGCTCAATCTGAGATAAGATCTCCAGAAGCGAGACATTTCCCGTATTTTTATTCATCTCATGCCAATGACGCAAGTATGATAAACACCTATTGCTGCTTGCTTACGCGAATCACCTCTGTCACTTTTGCCTCACCTGCAACTCCGCAATATCACTTTCCACACGACGAATTATCTGTCAGTTTTGCCTGCCAGATTCGATATTCACTCTGACTGCTGTTATACGTGTTCTCCTGGCCCTTATATACTAAATCCATTACTTCACCTCCATTTATGCTCTTTATCTTTCACCGCTTTTATTATGTTTGTGTGTATCTGTCTTAATTTTGTCTTTCTATTTTAATTTTTGGAAAAAAATTCCCAGTTAAGCTTGGGAGACTCTCCATTGGAATCAGATTAACAGAGCATGCAAAAAATGGATTGGATGATCTTCTGGCAACTGCCGATGGAGGGAAACATGACTATGACTGGTATATCTGGAAGTTCTAACTGTTCTGCTTGAACTCTGACAGCTTGATCATTCGACTGTTCCTTGGTCGTTTTGTATTCTGCTTCCTCTTTATTGGTGTGATTCATGTGATGTATTGATTCTTGTTCCATTTGGTGGTTGTTTTTCTTTGAATCATGGATTTGCAATGTTTACCTCATTCTTCCGTTGTATTGTCAATTAATGGATATGGCTTAACAAAAATATGTATGTGAGCGTCATTCTGGTTGATCCCCTACTTAATAGAGATTGCATAAATCCCAGTCTTACTGTTTCTGACCCCTCTGTGTGGGTGGATGTGTGTAACTTGGCCAAGTTGCAGAGCTGGTGCTAAGTAGTTTATGGATAGACTTCTCAGCTCTAGTAAGTTCAAGTATATTCACTAATTTAATTTTTTTCATAGGGCCATGATGAATAAACACAACCATTCAGTCAACAGAAGTGATTTCAGTGTTTCCCGAGCGCTCTTGACATATACGCCTCAATGCAGTTCTATAGTTTACCTAGTCTTTGTTTTGCAATGCTTGATAGCTTGGAATTAATTTTCTTTTCCCTTCTTGATACACTTCCACCATCCAGGAGATGTTTGGTGGGTGTTTATTTTCCAAGAATGTGTAGCGTGAAATTTGCATCAGTTGCAAAGTGGAGCTCAAACCTCAAAAGGCTTGGCTATTCCTTTGCATTCACAGAAGCCAAAATATTCTTTTGCTAGACTGTGTCGGCAGTGTGTTGAGTCCTCCAACTTAGGAGGCTTATGAAATAATCTTGATAACCCTCATTTAACTACCAAAATGGTTATCACCAAGCACCGGCGTACTTAAGCTACCAGACTGTAGCACATTATCAGCATTCTCTCATTTTGTTTCAGTATAAATACATTTCATGATTGTTTTTGTTTGCTTGGCTTTCTCTAGGCTTCTTACACCTCCTGGAACTCCGATCTTTCCTTCATCAGGTGGAAATGAACTTCAGTCTGCTCGTGGAACATCTAGAAATAGCTCCCTGGCAAAATCTGCATTGACAATTAAGACATCAAGGGTAAATCTCTTCATAATTTTGTGTAGTCTTTACCCGATGTTGTTGGCTTGTTTCCTTAGTCAGCTTCTACTTGGTTAGCTGTCGAGTTCTCAGTAAAAACTTAAAAGTAGGGAACTTTATGCAGATCTTTTCGTTATTCACAATATAACTGCTTATATGTTCCCAAACATCTCTATCAGCAATGCAACCATAAACGTTTGACTAAATTCCCCAGTCATAAATCTTAATCCTTTGTTAGTGATGAAATACTGATCGTTTACAAAGAACTAGTCCTGGTTAGTGATGAAATACTGATGGAAGATTCTGCATTTTATAAATGCAGTTGTCAGTGGGTCGGTTAGCTCAAATAGTTTGGATTACCTTATGCATGAAGAGATCATGGTATGGTACCATCTGGAGAGCTCCTCCAAAAACAAGAAGTACCATCTAGAGAGATATAGCCAGGCAACAATGTTCTTTGGGACACGGATTGTATTATGTTCCCTTCTTTTTTCTCCCTGTCTGAGATTGATTTCTATTTGCTAGCCGAAGAAGAAATGCTTCTTATTATGAAAGCCAAATAAACTGCCTGTTTACGGTAGAAAAAAATTGGTTAGTTTTGCTTGTTGATTTGGCATGCCGTAGAAGCGAATCTTGTGTGTTGCTTGCTCTGATCTGATCCGGCCTTTTTAGATATTAAGGATTGACGATCTTCTTTTTTTTCAGCTTCCAGTATCTCAATCATCAGAAAGCAATAATCGCCCTAGATCAGCTCGCAGCAGCTCCGTTACTCGCTCTTCTGTTTCTGGCTCTTCTGTCTCTACATCCCAACACAATTTAAATAAATCAAGCTCTATGCTTAATACAAGCTGTGCTTCTGTCAACATAAGATCATCAACTCCTAATCCACGCTCTTCTTCCACAGGAAGGCCCTCTATTCCATCTGCTCGCCCAATAATATCAAGATCCTCAACTCCTGCTAAGATTTCTCCCACACAAAATATTTCTGACCCAGTGAGGCCATCCCAGAATTCTAGGCCTTCCACTCCAAAATCTAGGTCCCAAATGCTGACAAATTCGAATTCTGCTGTGTCTCGTCCCACTTCTCGGCCATTAACCCCTACACGGCGAAATCTAGCCTCTCAATTGTCAGCAGCAAATGGACCTTCTACTTCAGCTGGCCGCAGTCTCTCTACTATATGCAGTGCATCTTCTACATCCCGGCTCAGATCCCCTGGTCCTGGAGTGCCTTCGAGTCCCTTGCCTGTATTCCTCCCGGATTTTCCACTTGAAACACCACCAAACCTGAGAACGACTTTACCAGACAGGCCACTATCTGCTGGTAGGTCCAGGCCTGGTGCAGCTGTCACGATAAAAGGGAATCCAGAAGGCCTAGGCACTGATGCTTTGCCAGTAAGACCGTCTTCACCTGTTGATACCCGGAGAAGAGTTCAGGATCCTTCTTCAAGAGTCAGAATTCCATCCAATGGGCAGGTTAGACATACATTGGATTCTAACAGGAATCAGTGTGCACCTGATTTGTTAAATCGGAAGCCTGTAAAGACATCAAAAGATAGCTCCGGGTTTGTGCGGTCTGTCGCAAAAAAATCTGTGGATATGCCGATCAGGCACATGGTATGTTATCCTAGTCCACTTGTTTCAGTATCAATCAGTTTCGCAAGCAACCTAATATATGGTATACTGGCTTGTACGGTATTAGTTCTCTTTTGCATTGATTACCAAAAAAAAGTTGTTCTCTTTTGCATCCTTCATCCTTATCTACACCCTGGCTGCCGTTTTCACCACATTATCCTTTTTGTGTCATCAGTTTTATTGTCTCCAAAGTTTTCTTTATTTTGCTCTCTATCATCCCTTTAGGTTCTGCTGATCAACTTTTGTATCAGTAGGTGTTACAATAGTTGTAGAATTCGTTCTCTTTAAATTAATCTTTTTGTCGTTTAGAAGGTTAATACTTGAGGCTGGATTATTGAGGCCGTGGAGGTGTGAGAGAGGGTTGCAACTTTGATAGAGGCCGGAAAGGGGACGGATCTAGCTGTATGCTTATGCAGAAGTTTGGTTTTTTCCATTACAGCATGTCGTAGAAGTTCTGAACTTAGTCTAACAAATCTGGGTGTGCTACAGATGGGCTATCTGTTTAGGATATTCTCGTGGAAACTCAGAGCCATAGAAGGACTTAGTGACTCATGTTACATATTATGATTTTAGAAAAGGTGCTCCATGCTTTGGTAGTTGTCAAGATACGTTTGTTCTGTTGCAGGATATGAGAAATGGCTCCAGTGGCATACGTCCTATTTCAGGATCGACCTCTTTTCCCCAAAGCATACGAGCTGCCAATAGCAAAACCCAAGTCACTCCGACTTTTAGTTCAGAAGCATCAAGGAACGCGGAGTTGTCCATCTATCATACTAGTGCTGGTATTGAAAATGGAAATGACATCACCAGCTCATCTGAAAATGGAAAACATGTAGAAAGTTGTAAAGGTGCCACAAAACTTTCAGAAGTGGACATCTATGAGAGTTCCCGTTATGACACAATTCTACTTAAAGAAGATCTGAAGAATTGTAGCTGGCTCCATAGCTTTGACGACAAATCTGATCAAGGAATCATCTTCGGTAATGGGTTTGAGATTCTGCCAGAACTTTTTGACCCTTAATAAGTTATAACCTGGGGATTGCTTTCGCTCTCGGTGTCTTTCTGTGATGTTTATACATATGAGTTCGCTTTTGCGTTTTATTAAATTGCAAGCCCAAGAAAAGGAACATATATTGTCTGAAATCTTCTTTAATCATGGGTTGTATCTTTGTCTCTTTGGAAAATGTTGGTACGCATATGTATGCAAATGGTATCGCTAGAAAGTGTGAGTTGTTACGTTAATTTTGGGATCAGATCTTTATTTTATACGAGTGTTCCTGACTGTTGGTCTCAGCATCACATGTTGATTTCAAGTACCATATGTAGATAGTACAAGATTACAATGTAAACAGTAAACAAACTTCATTTTATATTTCAGAAATAGAGACAGACACCGGCGTCCAAAGCAAGTCATATTGTTGATGTTATTTACATGTATAAAATCAACAATATGCGAAAAAACTTCACCGGTACGCCAAGAATCCTTATGGTAGATGAAAGATTCGGAAAGATTCGGTTTCGGACGTTTAGAAATGAAGGGTAAATGAAGGATTCGGTCATGGAGGAAAAGTCCCAGCTTCTATCTCTCCTGCTGCCATCTCAATTTCTGTCTCTTCATAGTCGCTGCCTTCGCTCTAGTCGCTGTCTTCTCTCTATGCGTTTTTTCTCTGTCTTTTCTTTTTAACGTATAATGACCGATGTGAATGATACGATGACTATAGGTTAGTTAGAATTTCAATCCTTCTAGGATATCGATAACTTATTAAATCTCTTTCAATTCTAAATCAAAAATCTGATTTTTATCACCCAATATCTTCTATTATCTATTTTTTAATTCAATTAATTACAAAACGTTCAAACTAGCCTTGCAATTAAATACAAATTCTTGGCCATTACACGTCATGCTTTGGTTGCAAGTTAGATCTAACACAACTAATTGTTTTGATTAGTGTTATAAGATTAATGGATAAGAACTCATTTTTGTAAATGAGAATGTAACTGACAAAAATCTGTGACTACGAATACACCAATTAAAGGTCAAGTATAAAAAGTAACTGATACGTGGTAGAATGTATAAAATCTTCAATTATTACGTTTTATATTAGTAGTTGACTAATTATTAAAACTTACTCAATAATTATATAGAAATTTGCTTTTGAAACCATGATTTGTGATAGTTAATAAGTAACTAATAGGTATTTATTGACTAATAAAGTCTATAAAGTTGAAGAATGAGTAACTCATAAGATTTGGGCGCCTTAAGTATTCAAATTCAAAATAGCTAGTCCTAGTCCTCGAAATTTTCCAGCGCTGCAGTATTTTAAATTTAGGTTGGGCTTCCACTTGTCGCAAGTGCGTAGTAATTTGGATCGAATAATGTTAAGCTCCGCTCCATCTCCAGTCACCACTTCCACCAACCACCAAATACGACGGGGAAGAAGTGAGCGGAAGCCCCTCCAGCCTAAGAATTCTTCAGTCATCTCCAACCTCAAAAGCAAATCCCACAATGCATTTGCTGATCGATACGACATTTCCAATAAAGAGAACGTACATCCCCTTTTTCCCTGGGCAGCAAAGAACCACACGGATTCATCTCTAGCAGAGGAGCTGAGTGCAGTTCGTAGAAAGAAGGAGAGATTGATGGTAGATAAACAGAAGACGGAGAGCATTCTTAACGCCAGGAGCGCGGAGCTTGATATGCGTACAAATAAGCTCCTTTTGAGGGGAGAAATCCAGAAGCAGCTTGAAACTGAGGTCGATCGCCTGTATCGTCTTAAGGAGCTGAAGCTATTATGCTTGGTGAGAACTGAGCCTTCTTCTTTTTTTTTTTTCTAACAATAAAATATTTTATTCCCCTTGAGATAAACATGCGATCCAGCTGCTTTTACTTTTCAAATGCCTGGAATATTTACAGGGTGTTTCACCTATTCGATCCCTGAGGGAGAAGGAAGAACAAAAGAAGGCAGTCGAATGCAACACCTGAAGTATCTGTTGATATTAATTGGCTTATTTTCACTGTCTGAAAGCAAGGATGGATGAAGTTGATTCACAAATTGGCTCGTGAATCTGGATATAACATTGGGATTCCAAAGAAAAGGAAGAAACAGCTTTATGTTGCTGTGTGAGCTATATAGTAGTATCGTTTTTCATGTTTCTTCACTATCCTGTTAGCCAAAACGGTCTTCTTGTAGTATTACTTTTGTTGTGATTGTATATCTTCCTAAGCCTCGACTATTAAGAAAGCGTGATTTAAATCGTTGTTGTCATTAGGATCATCATTTACATATTACAACCTTTATTGTGTTAGTGTATGTGCCCTAGGCCATGATTTGGATATTTATGTTATGCATTTATTATTAATAAAAGAGGTTTTATTATCATTATTGTTGGTTAGTATGTTACACAATTTTGATATATGTCCCTGATTCATTATTATTATGGAGATAAAATAATTTATAATCAGTATGAGTATTGATTTGATAATCATGAGATGATTATGTGTATGGTGATACGAATCAATCTCATAGATACTTGTTAGAGAACAGTGTATTGGACAGACCCATCATGAGATTGCTACATGGATTAGCGTCATAAGTAAATCTCATGATAGTCATGTTTTAATCCTTTGACTTGAGATTGTCATAGTTTCCAACATAAGGACTATTATATTTTGACATGATCAAAACGTTATCCGTAACTGGATAATAATAAAGGTCATGATTGAATGTGATAGAAATTATGTAGAGGATATTGAACAATCAAGATAGAATTTGTCCCTCTCTTTTGAGAGAGATATCTTTGGGCCCCTCGATAAGTGAGACTGTGAAATGCATGTCCGTGCTCAAATGAATTGATATGTGATCAATATCATTTGTTTTATCAGTCTACTTAGAGATCGAGTAATCATATGTTTGAACTATATAAGTATGACGCTGACCATGACTTATGTTCAAACTAGATATCGTGTGACAAAGGGATTAATGCATGTACTATTATTAGGCTAGTTGGACTTTACTCGTATTAATTGGGTAGTTGTAATGCCTTGCTAGAGGCCAATTACGACTTGTTGGTTTAATAGAGATTTAATCAACTGCCAATTAATATGGGCCTATCGGGTCACACACAAGAATGCGTAAGACTGAGATTAATAATATTAATAATATTAATATTGGATATTAATTATTATTATTATTATTATCGTTTTTAATATTAATAATATTAATATTGGATATTAATTATTATTATTATTTTCGTTTTTTTGGTGATTATATATACATGTGTGTTATCGGATAATAACGAGAGAATCCATATTTGATATGAATTTTGAATATCCTGATAGAATCCGTATCTGATATGGATTTTGATTGGCATCAACTAATCCGATTAGGACTCGGATTTTGATGTCTATGTACGTGTATATATATTTGTGTATCTCGTATACACTTGACACACAAAAATACACCAAGCAATTAGAAAACGAAAGAACAGAAAACGAAACCCTAGAATCGTTTTTGAGAAAAACGAGTTCTTCAGCCGCACCGGGTAATACCCTCCGACGGTCAAGTCAGTTGAAGCCATTTTTGGAGAGGTTTATATAATGTATGAAGGTTCTAAAGTAAAAGTCTTCTGGTAAACCTGAGTTTTTACCGGAAAGAAGATGAGTCACAGTTGTAATTTGTGAATTGTTGCCTCTCATTCTCTCTCTTGTTTTCTGCCTTTTATATGGCGGCTTGGGTCAATGCATGAGCAAAGACTGGAAATCGTGACAGGCAAGGAGGTCATAAGGATGACTCTTGCTCTTGCATATTCGCCACGTGGCTCGGTACTGAGTTGAGTAAGCTAGTTTGAGACACCTGGCTAGGAGTTTCACCTGGTAGAATTACCCAAGGTGAACTCCTAGAGCCGAGGCCAAATCTTCCAGAAGTACTCAGAAGCGCCCGAGATGACTTGGAATGTGTGGTCAACTTGCTGAGACGTAGAGGGCCGACCTCAGAGAACATGGGTATACCACCCATTATGATGTCCGCAGCTGACGTCACAAGTAGCCCGAGATCATCGGGTAAAGTGGAACCGAGGCCGAGATACGGCCCTTTGGTCGAGTTACTCTATGGCCGAGATGGGGCTGATGACCGAGATGAGGTCTTTAGGCCGAAATGGCGCCGTGGCCGTTTGGCTGAGATGAATTGTTTGTCGGTATATGACCTTGTCAAACTCTGAGCCGACCTGGGGAACTTAACGTTTTTTGTCTGTACCCCTCCGTTGACTTTTGTTGAATAACGGGTGGTATTTCTTGGATCATCAGACTCTTTGCTAAAACTGCGCATGAATTATTTATGTGACTACATATAAGCCCATCACAGCACCTGTACCCTTATGCCTGTTAAACAAACTTAATTATGCCACATCTGACTTTTCGACTCCTACTCTGAGGGGTATATTTGGTTGTCATGCCTTCAAAATAGAAAGACTATTTGATGCTAAAGCTCATCAGGCCCACTACTTGATGACAACACACTAAAGAAGAAAGCTTTTTCGGATCATCTTTAGAAATGTTTGCCATCAGATAATTCTAACTTAGATATATCGAAATCCATAAATTATTTGGTAGCAATATCAACAATTTTGCTTTAAAATTGTTAGAAAAGTATGATAACATATAGTAACCATACACAAGAAAATTGAAACAAAAAAAAAAGATGAGATGTAACAATATTAATGTCCTTAAACAAAATTGTCTCCACCAATTCAGCAACGTGAACGACAAGACAGATGACTCTCAGAATATAACAATTTCTTCTTTTCGTTTGCTCGACAAGAAAAATAATGTACTTAGTAATGTAATGTTTAATATTAGAGGTAGAATCATAAAGAAGAAAAGATAATTCTATAGATTTCACAAAGTGTATATAAAGCTCTCTCTTTCAAAAAGTATTTCTCCAAAATATTTTGATCAATACATTTATAGCTTTAATTCACAAAACAAAAAGTTAACTAGACTTAATTTAGAACGAAGGGGTTGCCTTCTAATGTTAAACCAACGAACGCCGCCATATTTGAGAATAACATGATACTTATTTGAAAAATTATATTGTTGATGTGGTTTGATTTTGGTTTAAATTCTTGCAAGTAGAATATGTCTACAAATCTATTAGAGGTACTATGGTTTGAAGTGCCAAATATTATTTTACATGGTATCAAAGCCATAGAAAGCTCTCTTCATTGAACAACCCATCACTTCTTCTCTCACTATATCGGCCGAACCATCTCAGCCGTTTCTTCCTACCTCCTCTCCAACAAAGAAAATTATATCTCCATATGACCTGCATTCTGGAGATCATTCAGGATTTCTTATTACCTCAATCCAGTTGACAGGACTGTATTACGAAGAATGGACACGGACAATCCATGGCTCCTTGCTTGCCCGCCGGACGTTCGGCTTCCTTTATAGCACTATTCGACGACCTACGGAGGGCTCCCTGACCTGGACGATTGGGCGCTGGTTAACTCAATGATTGTTGCCTCGATCCTGAATGTAATTGAACCACGCCTCCGTTCCACCATCTTCTATGTCGAGGATGCAAAGGAGTTGCGGGATGATATAAAGCAACGGTTCGCTGTGATGAATGCACCGAGGGTCCAACAATTGAAGAAGGCCTTTGCAAATTGTAAACAGAATGGAGATTCCGTTATGGTCTACTACGGAAAATTGAAGAAAACCTAGGACGAGTTGAAAGATTATGATGATATTCCCATGTGTTTATGTGTCTCGTGCACGTGTGATCTTCGAAGAACCCTTGCCCGAAGCAAGGAGGTGGACAAGGTCCACCAATTTCTCATGGGACTGGAGGACTCAACGTATAGAATGATACGTTCTTCCACACTAATTCAAGACCCTCAGTGCAAGAAGAGAGCCTCGGCTCTATTGCGAGTATGGAGGATACCCTCACTCCAGCCGGTTTTACAGTAGCGGTAGCGAAAAAACAAGAAAGTGATCGCAAGTCGGCCAAAGCTGACATGACTTACTCCCACTGCCGCAAAAAAAAGGACATGAGTTGCGTGTGTGTTTTCATCTTGTGGACTATCCGGATTGTTAGGGGGATTGTCCAAAGACACTACCATGCACCAAACCGAGCGCGGGTGGCGCCTCTGCTCGGCCCAAACCGGCTTCAGCCTTCAGGCACATGGCCTCGGCCCACTCAGCATCCGTGGATAAGTCTCCTATGACCACGGCTCCTTTGGTTGGATTAACTGAGGAAGACTTAAATACCGTCTTTCAGGCGCTCAATGCCCGTAAGCAAATGTCGACTGAACGATTAAGTGGTAAGTATCCCAATTCCTTTTGGACCATTGACTCAGACGCCTCTTATCATATAACTGGTAATGTGTCCCTTTTACATAATTGCTCACCTAATCTTCCGTGTACTGTGTGGTTTCCCAATGGCACTCAGACACAAGCAGCTCGCGAGGGGGCGGATCGCCTTAATACTCATCTTGTGCTTGAAAAAATGCTGTTTGTGCCTCACTAGACATGCAACTAGTTATCGGTATCTCAATTATTAAACAATAGTGATTATGTTATTGAGTTACTAAAGAAGGTTGTGTGATACAAGACCGACATACCCAGACGAGGATTGAAGTGAGTGAGCTAACCAATAGGCTATACTTGTTGAGTGCTCCTTCCGCAAGCTGACCAGCGTCCTGGGTGCTCCTCATACCAAGCTGACCTGCACCTTGGGGCCCGAGGCTAATCTGAATTTGTGACACAGTCGTTTGGGCCATCCTTCTTGTGGTGTTTTGCGAGTGTTTTGTAAAACTGCTTTTCCTTGTAATAAAGATACTGATATTCCATGTAAAATTTGTTCTCGGGCAAAACAAATAGAAAAGTTGAGTTGAGTAAAACGTTAGCTGAGCATTGCTTTGATTTAGTTAATTGTGACTTATGGGGACCTTACCGTGAGAAAACTTCGTGTAGTGCGTCCTACTTTTTGACCTTTGTAGATGATCGATCGCATGCGGTTTGGGTGTATCTTCTCCCGACCAAAGAACGCGTCGCCCCAGTTGTCCGTCAGTTCTTTGCTATGAACAAAACACAATTTGAACAGCAAATCAAAATTTTCTGCATTGATAATGGCTCTGAATTTTTTCTCTTCGCCCATTCTTTACGGAACATGACATTCTCCCTCACACATCTGTTCGATACACTCCTCAACAAAATGGTTGAGTTGAACACAAACATCGATATATTCTCAATGTTGCTCGCGCCTTGCGCTTCCAAGTTAATCTTTCACTCTCCTTTTGGGGTGAATGTGTGCTTACAGCGACTTATCTAATCAAACTGCACACTAATTGTTGTGCTCGATGGCAAGACTCTTTATGTGATATTGTTTGGCAAGCCTCCGACCTACTCACATCTCCGAGTTTTTGGAAGTTTATGCCATGTCCATAATGATCAATGACATGGCGAGAAATTTCAGAGCAGAAGCCGTAAATGTGTTTTTGTCGGCTATCCGAGTGGTTATAAAGATTGGCATGTGTATAATCTTGCCACACACAAATTCTTCATCACTCGCAATGCCATCTTTGTTGAGATGGTGTTCCCTTTTGCTGCTCCCACCTCGACAGCACCTCGGCCTCTGCCCCCTTGGTCACCGACGACTCAGACGATGTTTTTTGTTTAACACCGGATCCACCTGCTTCCTATAGTAGCTCGCCGCCGAGCCCCTTATTGGCCCCTGAGCAGTCTGTCTCACCGGCTCCAGTAGAGACCGCTCAGCCTGAGCAGACTGACCTGACACCTCGGCCCTCGACTCCAACCTTTGACTGAATCCATCGACTGAAGAAACCTCCAGCTCCGTTTGTAGATTATGAGTTGAATCACGCTAAGTATAGCCCCTCGACCGTCTCAACCACACCATCTCCTAATTCATGTATTTCGTACTCTATTTATAACTTTCTTAATACTCACTGATTTTAGGCCACTCATCGGGCTTTTCTTGCTGCCATCACATTACATGGAGAACCCCAAACATATTCTCAAGTTGTCCAGCACCCTGAATGGCGTGCGACCATGCAGGCCAAAATTCGAGCTTCGGAAGACAATCACTCTTGGACCCTTCAAATGTTACCACCAGGCAAGCGCGCTATTGGCTGTAAGTGGATCTATAAGATCAAATACAACTCGGATGGTATTGTCAAACGATACAAAGCACGTCTTATTATCCATGATAATCGTCAAATTGAGGGCATTGATTACACCGAGACTTTTGCTCCAACCGCCAAAATGGTCAACGCTCGTGTGCTTTTAGCTCTTGTTGCCGCCCGTCAATTTTTCTCCTATCAAATGGACGTTCGCGATGCCTTTGCCCATGGTGACCTTCACGAGGAAGTCTACATGAAGCCTCCTCCTGAGTTCGTCCCTTCCGACCCCACTCAAGTTTATCGGCTTTGCAAATCTTTATATAGGCTTAAACATGCCCCTCGTTGTTGGTTTGCTAAGTTACCAACGCCCTCCGGACCTCCGGTTTTGTTCAGTCTTATTTTGATTATTCATTGTTCCGTTACATCCGAGGTCCTGTTCAACTTCACATTCTTTTTATGTTGATGATCTTATCATTGTTGGCAATTCTTTGCCTGCTATAGATATTCTTAAGGACTATCTCAGTCGTTACTTCCATATAAAGGATCTTGACCATTTAAAGTACTTTCTTGGCCTCGAAGTGGCCCATAGCCGAGCTGGGATTTTCGTGTCCCAACAAAATACACGCTTAATATCATTGTAGATTGTGGCTTAATGGCTTCCAAGCCTTCGACTGTCCCGCTTGAACAACAACATCGGCTGTCTCAATCAACTAGCTTACTCTTGGATGATTTATTGCCTTATTGGCGTCTTGTTAGGCCTCTGGTGTATTTGTCTGTGACCCGTCCTGAGCTTTCATATGTCGTGCATACATTATCTCAATTTATGAAAACTCCTCGAACTTATCATTGGCATGCGACTCTCAAAGTTGTCCGATATTTGAAGGGTCATCCAGGTCATGGGATTCTTTTTCCTTCCACCAACGACCTTCGAATGACTGCTTAAGTGACTCTAATTGCGCTAGCTATCTTCTTACTCGCTGATCTCTCACTATGTACTTTATTCAGCTTGGCACCGCTCTAATTTCTTGGAAGACTAAGAAACAAACTATTGTCTATTGGTCTTCGACCGAGGCGGAGTATCATGTGATAGCATATATTACCTATGAACTTTAATGGCTTCTAGGTCTTCTTCGATTCTTCTACTCTCCGCAAAGGGTCTGATCATCCTCTTCATGGATAGTCAGTCGGCTTTATATTTAGCGTACAATCCTGTCTCTCATAAGTGCACCAAACACATCGAAGTTGATTGCCATTTCTTGCGGGACGCGGTTCTTGGCGACCTTATTTGTCCTTTGCATGTCTCGACCTCTTATCAGCTTGCCGACATTCTTACCAAATCTCTCGGCACGCGAGGCTTTCGATTTCTTCTGTCCAAGTTGGGCGTTCGAATCTCCACTGCCAACTTGAGGGGGGTATTAAGCCCGAGCTGACCTTGACTGAACTGACCTTCCTGTCTGACCTGTCTAACCTACTTTGGCCGAGCTAATCAACCAGAACTGACCATCAGGGCTAACTGCTGTGGCTGAGCTGACCTGATGGAACCGAGCATAATGATTGGATAACGATTAGCATATCCGATTATATCTGATTGATTCTTCATAATTATCGCATATCCGTAATTGATTTGATTCGTATTTATCATTACCATACTTGTATATATTATTACCATAATTTGTACTATCTTAATTGATAGTGATTAGGTTAGATTAGATATGATTTATCCTTGTAGGTCCAATTGTATCTCTATAAATTGATGTACTGGAATACAGAAAAGGGTAAATTTGAAGTGCCAAATATTGTTTTACACATACACCAATTATTAACATTTAAAAATTGTCAGAAGCATAAGATATACCACGAGAACTTGACGCAAACATGAAAATGATTAGCATGAGCACTTGTGATATTAATTTCCCCCCTCTTTCTTTTTTTTTTTGCAGGAAATTGAAACTGCTTGAAAAGATTTTGTTGTATTTGAACTCTAGTCTTAGTCCCATGCATGTCTGACTCTGATGATGTCAGATTTATCACCAAGTAATTTTTATGATATTGGAGTCACGCCGTCAATTCTCCGTCAGTTGTCTGTAGAAGGCTGTTGGCCGACTTGCATAGAGGAACGAGGTCAGAGGACCCGGGATCTATGGCCCCGGGTAATACCCTCCGACGGTCAAGTCAGTTGAAGCCATTTTTGGAGAGGTTTATATACTGTATGAAGGTTCTAAAGTAAAAGTCTTCTGGTAAACCTGAGTTTTTACCGGAAAGAAGATGAGTCACAGTTGTAATTTGTGAATTGTTGCCTCTCATTCTCTCTCTTGTTTTCTGCCTTTTATATGGCGGCTTGGGTCAATGCATGAGCAAAGACTGGAAATCGTGACAGGCAAGGAGGTCATAAGGATGACTCTTGCTCTTGCATATTCGCCACGTGGCTCGGTACTGAGTTGAGTAAGCTAGTTTGAGACACCTGGCTAGGAGTTTCACCTGGTAGAATTACCCAAGGTGAACTCCTAGAGCCGAGGCCAAATCTTCCAGAAGTACTCAGAAGCGCCCGAGATGACTTGGAATGTGTGGTCAACTTGCTGAGACGTAGAGGGACGACCTCAGAGAACATGGGTATACCACCCATTATGATGTCCGCAGCTGACGTCACAAGTAGCCCGAGATCATCGGGTAAAGTGGAACCGAGGCCGAGATACGGCCCTTTGGTCGAGTTACTCTATGGCCGAGATGGGGCTGATGACCGAGATGAGGTCTTTAGGCCGAAATGGCGCCGTGGCCGTTTGGCTGAGATGAATTGTTTGTCGGTATATGACCTTGTCAAACTCTGAGCCGACCTGGGGAACTTAACATTTTTTGTCTGTACCCCTCCGTTGACTTTTGTTGAATAACGGGTGGTATTTCTTGGATCATCAGACTCTTTGCTAAAACTGCGCATGAATTATTTATGTGACTACATATAAGCCCATCACAGCACCTGTACCCTTATGCCTGTTAAACAAACTTAATTATGCCACATCTGACTTTTCGACTCCTACTCTGAGGGGTATATTTGGTTGTCATGCCTTCAAAATAGAAAGACTATTTGATGCTAAAGCTCATCAGGCCCACTACTTGATGACAACACACTAAAGAAGAAAGCTTTTTCGGATCATCTTTAGAAATGTTTGCCATCAGATAATTCTAACTTAGATATATCGAAATCCATAAATTATTTGGTAGCAATATCAACAATTTTGCTTTAAAATTGTTAGAAAAGTATGATAACATATAGTAACCATACACAAGAAAATTGAAACAAAAAAAAAAGATGAGATGTAACAATATTAATGTCCTTAAACAAAATTGTCTCCACCAATTCAGCAACGTGAACGACAAGACAGATGACTCTCAGAATATAACAATTTCTTCTTTTCGTTTGCTCGACAAGAAAAATAATGTACTTAGTAATGTAATGTTTAATATTAGAGGTAGAATCATAAAGAAGAAAAGATAATTCTATAGATTTCACAAAGTGTATATAAAGCTCTCTCTTTCAAAAAGTATTTCTCCAAAATATTTTGATCAATACATTTATAGCTTTAATTCACAAAACAAAAAGTTAACTAGACTTAATTTAGAACGAAGGGGTTGCCTTCTAATGTTAAACCAACGAACGCCGCCATATTTGAGAATAACATGATACTTATTTGAAAAATTATATTGTTGATGTGGTTTGATTTTGGTTTAAATTCTTGCAAGTAGAATATGTCTACAAATCTATTAGAGGTACTATGGTTTGAAGTGCCAAATATTATTTTACATGGTATCAAAGCCATAGAAAGCTCTCTTCATTGAACAACCCATCACTTCTTCTCTCACTATATCGGCCGAACCATCTCAGCCGTTTCTTCCTACCTCCTCTCCAACAAAGAAAATTATATCTCCATATGACCTGCATTCTGGAGATCATTCAGGATTTCTTATTACCTCAATCCAGTTGACAGGACTGTATTACGAAGAATGGACACGGACAATCCATGGCTCCTTGCTTGCCCGCCGGACGTTCGGCTTCCTTTATAGCACTATTCGACGACCTACGGAGGGCTCCCTGACCTGGACGATTGGGCGCTGGTTAACTCAATGATTGTTGCCTCGATCCTGAATGTAATTGAACCACGCCTCCGTTCCACCATCTTCTATGTCGAGGATGCAAAGGAGTTGCGGGATGATATAAAGCAACGGTTCGCTGTGATGAATGCACCGAGGGTCCAACAATTGAAGAAGGCCTTTGCAAATTGTAAACAGAATGGAGATTCCGTTATGGTCTACTACGGAAAATTGAAGAAAACCTAGGACGAGTTGAAAGATTATGATGATATTCCCATGTGTTTATGTGTCTCGTGCACGTGTGATCTTCGAAGAACCCTTGCCCGAAGCAAGGAGGTGGACAAGGTCCACCAATTTCTCATGGGACTGGAGGACTCAACGTATAGAATGATACGTTCTTCCACACTAATTCAAGACCCTCAGTGCAAGAAGAGAGCCTCGGCTCTATTGCGAGTATGGAGGATACCCTCACTCCAGCCGGTTTTACAGTAGCGGTAGCGAAAAAACAAGAAAGTGATCGCAAGTCGGCCAAAGCTGACATGACTTACTCCCACTGCCGCAAAAAAAGGACATGAGTTGCGTGTGTGTTTTCATCTTGTGGACTATCCGGATTGTTAGGGGGATTGTCCAAAGACACTACCATGCACCAAACCGAGCGCGGGTGGCGCCTCTGCTCGGCCCAAACCGGCTTCAGCCTTCAGGCACATGGCCTCGGCCCACTCAGCATCCGTGGATAAGTCTCCTATGACCACGGCTCCTTTGGTTGGATTAACTGAGGAAGACTTAAATACCGTCTTTCAGGCGCTCAATGCCCGTAAGCAAATGTCGACTGAACGATTAAGTGGTAAGTATCCCAATTCCTTTTGGACCATTGACTCAGACGCCTCTTATCATATAACTGGTAATGTGTCCCTTTTACATAATTGCTCACCTAATCTTCCGTGTACTGTGTGGTTTCCCAATGGCACTCAGACACAAGCAGCTCGCGAGGGGGCGGATCGCCTTAATACTCATCTTGTGCTTGAAAAAATGCTGTTTGTGCCTCACTAGACATGCAACTAGTTATCGGTATCTCAATTATTAAACAATAGTGATTATGTTATTGAGTTACTAAAGAAGGTTGTGTGATACAAGACCGACATACCCAGACGAGGATTGAAGTGAGTGAGCTAACCAATAGGCTATACTTGTTGAGTGCTCCTTCCGCAAGCTGACCAGCGTCCTGGGTGCTCCTCATACCAAGCTGACCTGCACCTTGGGGCCCGAGGCTAATCTGAATTTGTGACACAGTCGTTTGGGCCATCCTTCTTGTGGTGTTTTGCGAGTGTTTTGTAAAACTGCTTTTCCTTGTAATAAAGATACTGATATTCCATGTAAAATTTGTTCTCGGGCAAAACAAATAGAAAAGTTGAGTTGAGTAAAACGTTAGCTGAGCATTGCTTTGATTTAGTTAATTGTGACTTATGGGGACCTTACCGTGAGAAAACTTCGTGTAGTGCGTCCTACTTTTTGACCTTTGTAGATGATCGATCGCATGCGGTTTGGGTGTATCTTCTCCCGACCAAAGAACGCGTCGCCCCAGTTGTCCGTCAGTTCTTTGCTATGAACAAAACACAATTTGAACAGCAAATCAAAATTTTCTGCATTGATAATGGCTCTGAATTTTTTCTCTTCGCCCATTCTTTACGGAACATGACATTCTCCCTCACACATCTGTTCGATACACTCCTCAACAAAATGGTTGAGTTGAACACAAACATCGATATATTCTCAATGTTGCTCGCGCCTTGCGTTTCCAAGTTAATCTTTCACTCTCCTTTTGGGGTGAATGTGTGCTTACAGCGACTTATCTAATCAAACTGCACACTAATTGTTGTGCTCGATGGCAAGGCTCTTTATGTGATATTGTTTGGCAAGCCTCTGACCTACTCACATCTCCGAGTTTTTGGAAGTTTATGCCATGTCCATAATGATCAATGACATGGCGAGAAATTTCAGAGCAGAAGCCGTAAATGTGTTTTTGTCGGCTATCCGAGTGGTTATAAAGATTGGCATGTGTATAATCTTGCCACACACAAATTCTTCATCACTCGCAATGCCATCTTTGTTGAGATGGTGTTCCCTTTTGCTGCTCCCACCTCGACAGCACCTCGGCCTCTGCCCCCTTGGTCACCGACGACTCAGACGATGTTTTTTGTTCAACACCGGATCCACCTGCTTCCTATAGTAGCTCGCCGCCGAGCCCCTTATTGGCCCCTGAGCAGTTTGTCTCACCGGCTCCAGTAGAGACCGCTCAGCCTAAGCAGACTGACCTGACACCTCGGCCCTCGACTCCAACCTTTGACTGAATCCATCGACTGAAGAAACCTCCAGCTCCGTTTGTAGATTATGAGTTGAATCACGCTAAGTATAGCCCCTCGACCGTCTCAACCACACCATCTCCTAATTCATGTATTTCGTACTCTATTTATAACTTTCTTAATACTCACTGATTTTAGGCCACTCATCGGGCTTTTCTTGCTGCCATCACATTACATGGAGAACCCCAAACATATTCTCAAGTTGTCCAGCACCCTGAATGGCGTGCGACCATGCAGGCCAAAATTCGAGCTTCGGAAGGCAATCACTCTTGGACCCTTCAAATGTTACCACCAGGCAAGCGCGCTATTGGCTGTAAGTGGATCTATAAGATCAAATACAACTCGGATGGTATTGTCAAACGATACAAAGCACGTCTTATTATCCATGATAATCGTCAAATTGAGGGCATTGATTACACCGAGACTTTTGCTCCAACCGCCAAAATGGTCAACGCTCGTGTGCTTTTAGCTCTTGTTGTCGCCCGTCAATTTTTCTCCTATCAAATGGACGTTCGCGATGCCTTTGCCCATGGTGACCTTCACGAGGAAGTCTACATGAAGCCTCCTCCTGAGTTCGTCCCTTCCGACCCCACTCAAGTTTATCGGCTTTGCAAATCTTTATATAGGCTTAAACATGCCCCTCGTTGTTGGTTTGCTAAGTTACCAACGCCCTCCGGACCTCCGGTTTTGTTCAGTCTTATTTTGATTATTCATTGTTCCGTTACATCCGAGGTCCTGTTCAACTTCACATTCTTTTTATGTTGATGATCTTATCATTGTTGGCAATTCTTTGCCTGCTGTAGATATTCTTAAGGACTATCTCAGTCGTTACTTCCATATAAAGGATCTTGACCATTTAAAGTACTTTCTTGGCCTCGAAGTGGCCCATAGCCGAGCTGGGATTTTCGTGTCCCAGCAAAATACACGCTTAATATCATTGTAGATTGTGGCTTAATGGCTTCCAAGCCTTCGACTGTCCCGCTTGAACAACAACATCGGCTGTCTCAATCAACTAGCTTACTCTTGGATGATTTATTGCCTTATTGGCGTCTTGTTAGGCCTCTGGTGTATTTGTCTGTGACCCGTCCTGAGCTTTCATATGTCGTGCATACATTATCTCAATTTATGAAAACTCCTCGAACTTATCATTGGCATGCGACTCTCAAAGTTGTCCGATATTTGAAGGGTCATCCAGGTCATGGGATTCTTTTTCCTTCCACCAACGACCTTCGAATGACTGCTTAAGTGACTCTAATTGCGCTAGCTATCTTCTTACTCGCTGATCTCTCACTATGTACTTTATTCAGCTTGGCACCGCTCTAATTTCTTGGAAGACTAAGAAACAAACTATTGTCTATTGGTCTTCGACCGAGGCGGAGTATCGTGTGATAGCATATATTACCTATGAACTTTAATGGCTTCTAGGTCTTCTTCGATTCTTCTACTCTCCGCAAAGGGTCTGATCATCCTCTTCATGGATAGTCAGTCGGCTTTATATTTAGCGTACAATCCTGTCTCTCATAAGTGCACCAAACACATCGAAGTTGATTGCCATTTCTTGCGGGACGCGGTTCTTGGCGACCTTATTTGTCCTTTGCATGTCTCGACCTCTTATCAGCTTGCCGACATTCTTACCAAATCTCTCGGCACGCGAGACTTTCGATTTCTTCCGTCCAAGTTGGGCGTTCGAATCTCCACTGCCAACTTGAGGGGGGTATTAAGCCCGAGCTGACCTTGACTGAACTGACCTTCCTGTCTGACCTGTCTAACCTACTTTGGCCGAGCTAATCAACCAGAACTGACCATCAGGGCTAACTGCTGTGGCTGAGCTGACCTGATGGAACCAAGCATAATGATTGGATAACGATTAGCATATCCGATTATATCTGATTGATTCTTCATAATTATCGCATATCCGTAATTGATTTGATTCGTATTTATCATTACCATACTTGTATATATTATTACCATAATTTGTACTATCTTAATTGATAGTGATTAGGTTAGATTAGATATGATTTATCCTTGTAGGTCCAATTGTATCTCTATAAATTGATGTACTGGAATACAGAAAAGGGTAAATTTGAAGTGCCAAATATTGTTTTACACATACACCAATTATTAACATTTAAAAATTGTCAGAAGCATAAGATATACCACGAGAACTTGACGCAAACATGAAAATGATTAGCATGAGCACTTGTGATATTAATTTCCCCCCTCTTTCTTTTTTTTTTTGCAGGAAATTGAAACTGCTTGAAAAGATTTTGTTGTATTTGAACTCTAGTCTTAGTCCCATGCATGTCTGACTCTGATGATGTCAGATTTATCACCAAGTAATTTTTATGATATTGGAGTCACGCCGTCAATTCTCCGTCAGTTGTCTGTAGAAGGCTGTTGGCCGACTTGCATAGAGGAACGAGGTCAGAGGACCCGGGATCTATGGCCCCGGGTAATACCCTCCGACGGTCAAGTCAGTTGAAGCCATTTTTGGAGAGGTTTATATACTGTATGAAGGTTCTAAAGTAAAAGTCTTCTGGTAAACCTGAGTTTTTACCGGAAAGAAGATGAGTCACAGTTGTAATTTGTGAATTGTTGCCTCTCATTCTCTCTCTTGTTTTCTGCCTTTTATATGGCGGCTTGGGTCAATGCATGAGCAAAGACTGGAAATCGTGACAGGCAAGGAGGTCATAAGGATGACTCTTGCTCTTGCATATTCGCCACGTGGCTCGGTACTGAGTTGAGTAAGCTAGTTTGAGACACCTGGCTAGGAGTTTCACCTGGTAGAATTACCCAAGGTGAACTCCTAGAGCCGAGGCCAAATCTTCCAGAAGTACTCAGAAGCGCCCGAGATGACTTGGAATGTGTGGTCAACTTGCTGAGACGTAGAGGGCCGACCTCAGAGAACATGGGTATACCACCCATTATGATGTCCGCAGCTGACGTCACAAGTAGCCCGAGATCATCGGGTAAAGTGGAACCGAGGCCGAGATACGGCCCTTTGGTCGAGTTACTCTATGGCCGAGATGGGGCTGATGACCGAGATGAGGTCTTTAGGCCGAAATGGCGCCGTGGCCGTTTGGCTGAGATGAATTGTTTGTCGGTATATGACCTTGTCAAACTCTGAGCCGACCTGGGGAACTTAACGTTTTTTGTCTGTACCCCTCCGTTGACTGTTGTTGAATAACGGGTGGTATTTCTTGGATCATCAGACTCTTTGCTAAAACTGCGCATGAATTATTTATGTGACTACATATAAGCCCATCACAGCACCTGTACTCTTATGCCTGTTAAACAAACTTAATTATGCCACATCTGACTTTTCGACTCCTACTCTGAGGGGTATATTTGGTTGTCATGCCTTCAAAATAGAAAGACTATTTGATGCTAAAGCTCATCAGGCCCACTACTTGATGACAACACACTAAAGAAGAAAGCTTTTTCGGATCATCTTTAGAAATGTTTGCCATCAGATAATTCTAACTTAGATATATCGAAATCCATAAATTATTTGGTAGCAATATCAACAATTTTGCTTTAAAATTGTTAGAAAAGTATGATAACATATAGTAACCATACACAAGAAAATTGAAACAAAAAAAAAGATGAGATGTAACAATATTAATGTCCTTAAACAAAATTGTCTCCACCAATTCAGCAACGTGAACGACAAGACAGATGACTCTCAGAATATAACAATTTCTTCTTTTCGTTTGCTCGACAAGAAAAATAATGTACTTAGTAATGTAATGTTTAATATTAGAGGTAGAATCATAAAGAAGAAAAGATAATTCTATAGATTTCACAAAGTGTATATAAAGCTCTCTCTTTCAAAAAGTATTTCTCCAAAATATTTTGATCAATACATTTATAGCTTTAATTCACAAAACAAAAAGTTAACTAGACTTAATTTAGAACGAAGGGGTTGCCTTCTAATGTTAAACCAACGAACGCCGCCATATTTGAGAATAACATGATACTTATTTGAAAAATTATATTGTTGATGTGGTTTGATTTTGGTTTAAATTCTTGCAAGTAGAATATGTCTACAAATCTATTAGAGGTACTATGGTTTGAAGTGCCAAATATTATTTTACATGGTATCAAAGCCATAGAAAGCTCTCTTCATTGAACAACCCATCACTTCTTCTCTCACTATGTCGGCCGAACCATCTCAGCCGTTTCTTCCTACCTCCTCTCCAACAAAGAAAATTATCTCTCCATATGACCTGCATTCTGGAGATCATTCAGGATTTCTTATTACCTCAATCCAGTTGACAGGACTGTATTACGAAGAATGGACACGGACAATCCATGGCTCCTTGCTTGCCCGCCGGACGTTCGGCTTCCTTTATAGCACTATTCGACGACCTACGGAGGGCTCCCTGACCTGGACGATTGGGCGCTGGTTAACTCAATGATTGTTGCCTCGATCCTGAATGTAATTGAACCACGCCTCCGTTCCACCATCTTCTATGTCGAGGATGCAAAGGAGTTGCGGGATGATATAAAGCAACGGTTCGCTGTGATGAATGCACCGAGGGTCCAACAATTGAAGAAGGCCTTTGAAAATTGTAAACAGAATGGAGATTCCGTTATGGTCTACTACGGAAAATTGAAGAAAACCTAGGACGAGTTGAAAGATTATGATGATATTCCCATGTGTTTATGTGTCTCGTGCACGTGTGATCTTCGAAGAACCCTTGCCCGAAGCAAGGAGGTGGACAAGGTCCACCAATTTCTCATGGGACTGGAGGACTCAACGTATAGAATGATACGTTCTTCCATACTAATTCAAGACCCTCAGTGCAAGAAGAGAGCCTCGGCTCTATTGCGAGTATGGAGGAGACCCTCACTCCAGCCGGTTTTACAGTAGCGGTAGCGAAAAAAACAAGAAAGTGATCGCAAGTCGGCCAAAGCTGACATGACTTACTCCCACTGCCGCAAAAAAAGGACATGAGTTGCGTGTGTGTTTTCATCTTGTGGACTATCCGGATTGTTAGGGGGATTGTCCAAAGACACTACCATGCACCAAACCGAGCGCGGGTGGCGCCTCTGCTCGGCCCAAACCGGCTTCAGCCTTCACGCACATGGCCTCGGCCCACTCAGCATCCGTGGATAAGTCTCCTATGACCACGGCTCCTTTGGTTGGATTAACTGAGGAAGACTTAAATACCGTCTTTCAGGCGCTCAATGCCCGTAAGCAAATGTCGACTGAACGATTAAGTGGTAAGTATCCCAATTCCTTTTGGACCATTGACTCAGACGCCTCTTATCATATAACTGGTAATGTGTCCCTTTTACATAATTGCTCACCTAATCTTCCGTGTACTGTGTGGTTTCCCAATGGCACTCAGACACAAGCAGCTCGCGAGGGGGCGGATCGCCTTAATACTCATCTTGTGCTTGAAAAAATGCTGTTTGTGCCTCACTAGACATGCAACTAGTTATCGGTATCTCAATTATTAAACAATAGTGATTATGTTATTGAGTTACTAAAGAAGGTTGTGTGATACAAGACCGACATACCCAGACGAGGATTGAAGTGAGTGAGCTAACCAATAGGCTATACTTGTTGAGTGCTCCTTCCGCAAGCTGACCAGCGTCCTGGGTGCTCCTCATACCAAGCTGACCTGCACCTTGGGGCCCGAGGCTAATCTGAATTTGTGACACAGTCGTTTGGGCCATCCTTCTTGTGGTGTTTTGCGAGTGTTTTGTAAAACTGCTTTTCCTTGTAATAAAGATACTGATATTCCATGTAAAATTTGTTCTCGGGCAAAACAAATAGAAAAGTTGAGTTGAGTAAAACGTTAGCTGAGCATTGCTTTGATTTAGTTAATTGTGACTTATGGGGACCTTACCGTGAGAAAACTTCGTGTAGTGCGTCCTACTTTTTGACCTTTGTAGATGATCGATCGCATGCGGTTTGGGTGTATCTTCTCCCGACCAAAGAACGCGTCGCCCCAGTTGTCCGTCAGTTCTTTGCTATGAACAAAACACAATTTGAACAGCAAATCAAAATTTTCTGCATTGATAATGGCTCTGAATTTTTTCTCTTCGCCCATTCTTTACGGAACATGACATTCTCCCTCACACATCTGTTCGATACACTCCTCAACAAAATGGTTGAGTTGAACACAAACATCGATATATTCTCAATGTTGCTCGCGCCTTGCGTTTCCAAGTTAATCTTTCACTCTCCTTTTGGGGTGAATGTGTGCTTACAGCGACTTATCTAATCAAACTGCACACTAATTGTTGTGCTCGATGGCAAGGCTCTTTATGTGATATTGTTTGGCAAGCCTCCGACCTACTCACATCTCCGAGTTTTTGAAAGTTTATGCCATGTCCATAATGATCAATGACATGGCGAGAAATTTCAGAGCAGAAGCCGTAAATGTGTTTTTGTCGGCTATCCGAGTGGTAATAAAGATTGGCATGTGTATAATCTTGCCACACACAAATTCTTCATCACTCGCAATGCCATCTTTGTTGAGATGGTGTTCCCTTTTGCTGCTCCCAGCTCGACAGCACCTCGGCCTCTGCCCCCTTGGTCACCGACGACTCAGACGATGTTTTTTGTTCAACACCGGATCCACCTGCTTCCTATAGTAGCTCGCCGCCGAGCCCCTTATTGGCCCCTGAGCAGTCTGTCTCACCGGCTCCAGTAGAGACCGCTCAGCCTAAGCAGACTGACCTGACACCTCGGCCCTCGACTCCAACCTTTGACTGAATCCATCGACTGAAGAAACCTCCAGCTCCGTTTGTAGATTATGAGTTGAATCACGCTAAGTATAGCCCCTCGACCGTCTCAACCACACCATCTCCTAATTCATGTATTTCGTACTCTATTTATAACTTTCTTAATACTCACTGATTTTAGGCCACTCATCGGGCTTTTCTTGCTGCCATCACATTACATGGAGAACCCCAAACATATTCTCAAGTTGTCCAGCACCCTGAATGGCGTGCGACCATGCAGGCCAAAATTCGAGCTTCGGAAGGCAATCACTCTTGGACCCTTCAAATGTTACCACCAGGCAAGCGCGCTATTGGCTGTAAGTGGATCTATAAGATCAAATACAACTCGGATGGTATTGTCAAACGATACAAAGCACGTCTTATTATCCATGATAATCGTCAAATTGAGGGCATTGATTACACCGAGACTTTTGCTCCAACCGCCAAAATGGTCAACGCTCGTGTGCTTTTAGCTCTTGTTGCCGCCCGTCAATTTTTCTCCTATCAAATGGACGTTCGCGATGCCTTTGCCCATGGTGACCTTCACGAGGAAGTCTACATGAAGCCTCCTCCTGAGTTCGTCCCTTCCGACCCCACTCAAGTTTATCGGCTTTGCAAATCTTTATATAGGCTTAAACATGCCCCTCGTTGTTGGTTTGCTAAGTTACCAACGCCCTCCGGACCTCCGGTTTTGTTCAGTCTTATTTTGATTATTCATTGTTCCGTTACATCCGAGGTCCTGTTCAACTTCACATTCTTTTTATGTTGATGATCTTATCATTGTTGGCAATTCTTTGCCTGCTGTAGATATTCTTAAGGACTATCTCAGTCGTTACTTCCATATAAAGGATCTTGACCATTTAAAGTACTTTCTTGGCCTCGAAGTGGCCCATAGCCGAGCTGGGATTTTCGTGTCCCAGCAAAATACACGCTTAATATCATTGTAGATTGTGGCTTAATGGCTTCCAAGCCTTCGACTGTCCCGCTTGAACAACAACATCGGCTGTCTCAATCAACTAGCTTACTCTTGGATGATTTATTGCCTTATTGGCGTCTTGTTAGGCCTCTGGTGTATTTGTCTGTGACCCGTCCTGAGCTTTCATATGTCGTGCATACATTATCTCAATTTATGAAAACTCCTCGAACTTATCATTGGCATGCGACTCTCAAAGTTGTCCGATATTTGAAGGGTCATCCAGGTCATGGGATTCTTTTTCCTTCCACCAACGACCTTCGAATGACTGCTTAAGTGACTCTAATTGCGCTAGCTATCTTCTTACTCGCTGATCTCTCACTATGTACTTTATTCAGCTTGGCACCGCTCTAATTTCTTGGAAGACTAAGAAACAAACTATTGTCTATTGGTCTTCGACCGAGGCGGAGTATCGTGTGATAGCATATATTACCTATGAACTTTAATGGCTTCTAGGTCTTCTTCGATTCTTCTACTCTCCGCAAAGGGTCTGATCATCCTCTTCATGGATAGTCAGTCGGCTTTATATTTAGCGTACAATCCTGTCTCTCATAAGTGCACCAAACACATCGAAGTTGATTGCCATTTCTTGCGGGACGCGGTTCTTGGCGACCTTATTTGTCCTTTGCATGTCTCGACCTCTTATCAGCTTGCCGACATTCTTACCAAATCTCTCGGCACGCGAGACTTTCGATTTCTTCCGTCCAAGTTGGGCGTTCGAATCTCCACTGCCAACTTGAGGGGGGTATTAAGCCCGAGCTGACCTTGACTGAACTGACCTTCCTGTCTGACCTGTCTAACCTACTTTGGCCGAGCTAATCAACCAGAACTGACCATCAGGGCTAACTGCTGTGGCTGAGCTGACCTGATGGAACCGAGCATAATGATTGGATAACGATTAGCATATCCGATTATATCTGATTGATTCTTCATAATTATCGCATATCCGTAATTGATTTGATTCGTATTTATCATTACCATACTTGTATATATTATTACCATAATTTGTACTATCTTAATTGATAGTGATTAGGTTAGATTAGATATGATTTATCCTTGTAGGTCCAATTGTATCTCTATAAATTGATGTACTGGAATACAGAAAAGGGTAAATTTGAAGTGCCAAATATTGTTTTACACATACACCAATTATTAACATTTAAAAATTGTCAGAAGCATAAGATATACCACGAGAACTTGACGCAAACATGAAAATGATTAGCATGAGCACTTGTGATATTAATTTCCCCCCTCTTTCTTTTTTTTTTTTTTTTGCAGGAAATTGAAACTGCTTGAAAAGATTTTGTTGTATTTGAACTCTAGTCTTAGTCCCATGCATGTCTGACTCTGATGATGTCAGATTTATCACCAAGTAATTTTTATGATATTGGAGTCACGCCGTCAATTCTCCGTCAGTTGTCTGTAGAAGGCTGTTGGCCGACTTGCATAGAGGAACGAGGTCAGAGGACCCGGGATCTATGGCCCCGGGTAATACCCTCCGACGGTCAAGTCAGTTGAAGCCATTTTTGGAGAGGTTTATATACTGTATGAAGGTTCTAAAGTAAAAGTCTTTCTTTTTTTTATTGTTGTAAAAACTATGATATAGTATATAAAAAACACAATACTTCCAAGCACACCCACGTACACTCAACCAATGACATTTGGCACCTCAGAAAAGCCAATTTAATCTTTCAATTCTATTTTACAACAACCGGCCTATGCTTCACCCGGTCAAATTCATAGTAAATTGCAATCCAAAAATATCAAAAAATTTAACCCGTATAAATTAAATAATGAGTGCTCGCTCTATTCACCGGTTTTTTTTTTTTTGGTTAAAATGCAAATATATCATTCAACCAATGATCAAAAGGATCAGCACATTACAAATACACTGGGCATTCCCAGGATGTAGATCATACATACACCCAAACTACACTAAGTATCCCTCTCCTGCCATAATCTATACACATGAGTGGTGATTCTATGCACTACATCCCGGACAAAAGGAGATTGATCCTCAAAAATTCTAAGATTCCTAGCATGCCAAATAAAATAAACAGTAGCCGCAAAAGAGGCCTTGATGAACATTGTCCTTCGAGACTTCTTCCTCAAATGAATTGAAGCCCACTTCATGAATGCAGTCATAGATGCAAGTTTAACAGAAATTCCCAACCACCGAAGAATAATATCCCAAATCTGCACAGCAAAGGAGCACTGAAGCATCAAATGATCAACAGATTCAATGACGTGCCCACAAATGGGGCAGTTAAGGTCAGACAAAACAGAGTGCAAGCTATCTCTCGTTGGTAATCGATTCTTGGCAGCTAACCAGAATGTGAAACTATGCTTAGGAGAACTTGATGGGCCCAAACAGTCGAAGTCCATTTCCATTTTGGACCTTTGCATATAAAAATCTCATACGCACAAGAAGTGAAGGAGGAGCTGGACGAATCCCAACCTTGCAGTGCAGTAACAGTAGCTTGAATGCTACCAAAATGATCCAGAAGAGTGTCCCGGATGCGCAACAATCTTTTCACAAAGACATAGAAGGTGGCCTTGACCCCAAGTAACCAAAATCCATCCTTCAACCCATAATAATGATGAATCCAACGAACCCATAGCAAATCTTGTTTACTCTGTATATTCCACAAATGTTTAAGTAAAAGAGCATTATTCCAAGCCTTAAGATCAAAAAAACCCAAGCCACCTTCATTTTTTGGTCTACAAATATCCTTCCAAGACACCCATGCCTTTTTGTTATGCTCATCCTTCGACCCCCACAAGAAGTTCCTAGCAATCTTTGCCAGGCATTTCAGTACATTAGCGGGAATGGGGAGAATACCCATCCAAAATGCGTGCACACCCTGCAGAACTCCCCTTATCAATTCAATCCTACCCGCATAGGACAAGGTCTTGACATTCCACATTGCAATATAATCAGTGATCTTCTTTATATAACATCCAAACTGCCCAACCTGCAAAGAGTGCTGAGCAACTGGAATTCCAATGTATCTAAAAGGAAACTGCCCAAGACCAAGGCCGGTAATATCTTTAATTCTCTGCCTTTCATCATCATTCATTCCAGTGAGAAAGATCTCAGATTTGGCAATATTACTAGTTAACCCAGAAGCCATACCGAATTCCTAAAGTAGTTGCATCAGTGCATTGACAGAGATATGATCCCCTTTTGAGAAAAGAAGAAGATCATCAGCGAAGGCAAGATGAGTAATCCCAAGCTTGGCACATTTTGCGTGAAATTTATAGTCCAAAGAAGAGTGCAGCGTATTAAGCATCCTAGACAAGTATTCCATCCACAAGACAAAGAGAAAGGGAGAAATGAGATCACCTTGTCTAAGGCCCCTTTCACCCTTAAAATATCCTTCAAGTGAGCCATTAATGGAGATAGAGTAAGATGTGGAAGTAACACATTCCAAAATCCAATTGACAAAAAGTGGGCGGAAAATTGAGCCCATTGAGAATACTTTGCAAAAAAGACCAAGAAACCGAATCAAATGCCTTTTTTATATCAACTTTGATCAGACACATGGGAGCAACACTCTTCCTACCATAATGAAGCAGCAATTCTTGCACCAGTAGTATGTTCTCAACCATTGAACGACCCTTAACAAACCCAGCTTGAGCTTTATCAACCAATTTATCCATAGAATGAGATAATCTTGCAGCAAGAATTTTGGAAATAGCTTTATAAATCACATTTCACAAAGAAATTGGTCTAAAATCTCCAACCTTCCTAGCTCCATCCAACTTAGGAATAAGAGCAATGACAGAATGATTGATTTGTTTGAGAATTCTCCCATTCTCAAAGAAATCCATAATGGCACTCGTAACATCAGAACCAATAATATCCCAAGACTTGATGAAAAAGTGCGAAGTGTATCCATCAGGCCCAGGGGATTTCTCTTTACCAATAGAGAAAATTGCTTGCCTGATATCCTCAGCACTAACAGGATGAGTTAAGTATTCAGCATCAATCGAGTCCAGAAGAGGGCCTCTCTGCAAAACCTCCTGATTAACTGGAACAATAGCCACCTTAGAACCCAAAAGACCTTTATAAAAATTAATGAATTCCATAGAAATTTCATCCCTGGAAGTAGCAAAATAGCCATCAGGCCTTTCAATGGATAAGATTCTTCCCTTTGCCTTACATCTCTTCACCCAAGAATGGAAGAACTTAATGTTCCTGTCAGCCAACCTGGAGAACATACCCTTAGCCATTTGAGATAAGAAACTTTTCTCCCATTTAACCAACTTCCTGGTAAGTGCAGTTTGCACACTTAAAGATTCTTGAAGCTGCACATTGTGATGATCACTCTGAAACTGCTGTTGTAGATCTTCTAAAGAGGCCTTTGCTCTGCAGACTCTATCAGAAATGTGCCCAAAGTCCCTTTCATTTAATTTCTTCAAATGCCTTTTAAGAATCTTCAACTTTCTACAAACTTTAAACATATTAATTCCCTGGCAGTCTTCCTCCCAAACTTCCTCTACTAACTTTAAGAAATCCCGATGATTCGTCCACATATTAAGGAACTTGAAACAAACATTAGTCCTCTGATCCCTGCTTTCTGTATAAACAATCCCAGGTGAATGCTCAGACAAGCAACCTGAAACAGGATAATGAGCTGATGACAAGCTGAGACAATCCATCCACACATCATTCACCAATGCATGATCCAACCGACATTTAACCCTTCCATTAGTCCAAGTGAACTTACAGCAGGAGTAAGGAAGTTCCACCATAGAACGCTTCATACAAAAATCCAAGGGGTCCCCTAAATCATTCAAGGAGACCACTTTACCATTCTCTTTTTCCTCATTTGACATGACTGTGTTAAAATCCCCCATAGCCACCCATGGAATAGACTGACCCAGACTAAAATTCTCCAAATAAGACCAAAGACTCCTCCTTTCAGAAAGTCTATTAAGTCCATAAACAAAAGAAATCATTAACTGTTTACCATCACTCAGAGAGCAAACATCACAACTTATCACCTGAGATTGAATGTCTAATTCAACCAGCCTCACAGTGGCTGGGTTCCAAAAAATCAAGATTCTGCCGCCTTGGTGAACATCAAAATTACTAATACATCTCCATCCAAAAAAACTGGTTTTTAACATAAACTGTAGATTCCTGCCTGACAGCCTTGTCTCCAAAAAGCTAACAATATCTAATCTATTCTTCTTAGCAAAATCGTATACCTCCCGTCGCTTAATGGGGGAAGCAAGACTCCTTATATTCCAAAATGCTATTATCATTTCAAATGGTCCTCAGAACTGTCCTTGTCCCTAAACTTTGAGGGATGATCCTTCAATGCTTTTGCCTTCTTTCGCTTCTCCTTCTTACTCAAAACCATAATAAAGTTATCCTCCTAGACGAATATATATAGGCCGTTAATGTTCTCCCCGTTGAATGAGACACATAGCGAACCCTAACTATATTTCTATAATATAGTTAAATGATTCGGAACTTGAAAACATTAGTTAAACATAATAATTTAATGGCATGATAGATATCAGAATATGAATAGCTGCAACAGTTATTTAAAGCAAATGGAGTAAAATTGGAAAGTGATATATACCATCGAATTGCCATCTTCTGTACTTTATTGATTATTAGGTTCGTTAAATTTGGATTTTTAAGCTTTAGAGGCTAATAATAAATCAATATGAAATGCGACAAGAAGTTTGAAAATAAATTGGCGCTCATTGAAATGAAATTAGCTTCTTCATAATCTGAAGTAGCTCTCCGTCCTTTTTATGATCATCCCATAATATGAAGTAAGAAAGGTGAGGTGATCACATTTTGATAATTTACTTTTATTATTTTTAAAATGGTAGTTGCAGGTTTTAATACGTTGAGAAACCATGCTGAATATAAAATTTATCTTTTTCTATCAAGAATATAAAATATATCAAAAAGGATAAATCTTTTAATATATATTCGGAACAATTACTTTGAAAAAAATCTATATTTAGACAAGAGGGGGAGAAATAAATCATTCCTTACTATCTAATGTTTTCATTTAAGCATAGCAATATCTCCTTAAACATTAGCATTTATAAGGCTTTATTAAAAAAGTGTTAATTACCTTTTCACTTTTCAGATTTGACACAATCGCCAATGTTTCTTTTCATGGTTGGAAATATACTTTATCCTTGTTGATCTTTGGACTAAATAGTTAATATCACCTTACCAACTAACAGAAAACCTTAAAAATACTATGTAGTCCTTTACTGCTCAATGCTCATTGCCTTCTCCATTAAATGGTATAGGGGAAAAAAACTTCAAAAGCAAAAAAAAAAAAAAAAAAAAAAAAAGGAGCACCCCAACCATCCACCTCCACCGTTCTTCTCCGGCGACGATCGTTTTCTGCAAACAAGGTCCTTACTTCGTGCGCACGTCCTCTAATTCCTACATACATTTAAACCATGTATCCGTCAACAACAATATTTAATCTATTCATTTACAAATGACAACAAACAGCAGCTAGTTTATAGAATTTTGATAATCATACTGCCGGGTTATTTTTGCCATACAAGTTATCACTTTAATTCGGAAAAGGCAAAAGCACGGCAATCTGACAATTCCCAGATTGATGATGCCCCAAGAATTGGCCATGATTTTTCCTTGGCCTTTATAAGCATCACTTTCCCAGGATGTCCTCTTGTCCCATGGAATCCCCAATTCTAAATCAATCTGAGCACTTTCTCATCCTCTCTATATGCCTCCTCAAACCTCCCTTTTCTCACATATAAATGCCCTAACACTATGTGTGGCTCGCAAACAGACGGGTTCTTATCAACTGATTTCAACAGCAGTGCCTCTGCTTCCCGTCTCCAGGCCACAGAGCGATGTAGTTATTGCGGAGAACTAAAGACGCCTCTTAGGTGACGCGGTTAAAGGGAGCGGCTTTTTTTCCAGCAAGAAAAAGAGGAGCCAGGCGGGGGAGGATGACGGGGAAGGAGGTTCGTGCGAGGCAGAGAAGGGGCTCTTTTTGCAGGAAGCGGCGGCGGTTTACTGAGTGGTTGCAGTGGCAAGTGGAGGATGGGGGAAGAGGGAGTCGGGGAGGAGTGAATTGGGAACGACGGGTCTCCTTTTTTCTGTTTCTAATTTTAGGAGTAAATTTGTCAATTCATTTTTTCTAATCTTTAAACTAATGGGTAATTTTCTCAATTCACCTTTATGTTAAAATAATCATGTTAATCACATTCGTCAAAGTCAACGGTGAAATTAGCATTACTTTTTTAGTCTAAAAAAGAGCTAAAAGTATTTCTAAACATGAAGAGTGATATTCTCGATTATACCAAATATCATGAGCTAAAAATAATTAATTAAAAATGAAAAGGTTACATAGTAATTTGTGTAAAAATATATAATAGAAAGGGACAAATTTTATAGTGATTATTGAGTAAAGTAGTTATTCAATCACTAATAAAAATATTATAATTAAGATGAACTTTTTGTTTTGGATAATCTATTATACCGCATATTAATTACTTTTGATTTTATTAACTTACAAATACTTGATAGTTAAATTATTCTTTGTTTTATTAGTCTGAAATGGTATTAGTTGACCGTAAAGTTCAGCATCTGAAGAAGTGTGTTTTCTCTCTTATCCTTTTTTCGTCTTTCTCCCGTGTATTTCGCTCCGGACAATCAACGGAAGCAACCACCAAACTATCTCCCCGGTAACTGTTGAAAGTGTTGCTTCTCCGGCCTCTTCCCATGAATCTCCGATGTGTTTCCCATCTGTTAGTATCTGAAAATCGCTTCCTTTTCATGGTTCTCTTTTATTCATTTCACTTCATCTGTGAGTTTTGGTACATGCTCATTTCCTGTTATGTAGGTTTCGGAGCTCTGGAACAAACGTAGTTTCCCACATGTAATTTTTACATCATTGAATAACTGATTCCGTCTCTGTGTGAAATACTAGGTAATTTATGCGCGAATCCGTTCCTGTTAGGGTTTGGAAGAGTGCATTTGAGTCTTCCGGAACTTTTTCTTTGAAGAATTGCTCTGGACTACAAAGTCTTGGTATTCAATCCTTGAAGTTTTGCAACTACTGAGGATTGTGATCTTTGATACAATATATATTCGCTTCGATCAGTTTGCCGTTGCAATTTTAGTGGCTTTGATTTCGGAATATAGACATAATCTGGAGACAAGGAACATAGCTGTGGGTTAGAGGATAATGTGCATACTGTGTGTGGTTCAGAAGTGGTCGCGAAGAGTTGCTACCATGTTGCCATGGTTAGTGATTCCACTCATTGGGCTCTGGCTTCTGTCACAGCTGTTGCCTCCTGCATTCCGTTTTGAAATCACATCACCAAGGCTAGCATGCGTCTTTGTGCTTTTGATTACCCTTTTCTGGTATGAGATTTTGATGCCTCAGTTGTCAGCTTGGAGAGCAAGGAGCAATGCTAGACTAAGAGAGATAAAGAGGTTTGAAGCCATTGAATTGCAGAAGTTGAGGAAAACAGCTACTAGGAGATGTAGGAATTGTTTGACTCCTTATCGGGACCAGAATCCCGGAGGAGGAAAGTTTATGTGCTCATATTGTGGGCATCTTTCTAAAAGGCCTGTGTTGGATTTGCCTGTGCCATCTGGGTTGGGAATGTCAAATTCTGGGATGTTCAAAGATTTGGTTGGGAACGGTGAAAAATTATTAAATGGGAAGGTTCGGTCTGATAATGCTTGGACGTGTGGAGGTCAGCAATGGTTGAATCATGGAAACCGGGTTGGTGGTTCCTTTGTTGGGAATTCAAGTTATTGGAGGTATGGAGCTGGGACTTTTTCCGGAGAGAATCACTGCCCAGCTACGAAGTCTTATTCACGCAGTTTTCTTGTTGCTTGCAAGTCCTTTACAACTTTTTTCTTGAGTATCATGTGGCTTTTCGGCAAGCTTTTTAGGATTAATTCAGCTGGAATTGATTCTTCACCTGACGTGGAAAGTACAGGTGCATTGGATAAAAGGTATGGCAATGCTGGGACTTGTCACCTGAGTAAAGGAGACAAAGCCAGAAGAAAAGCCGAGGAGAAAAGGCAGGCTAGGTTAGAGAAAGAGCTGATGGAGGAGGAGGAGAGAAAGCAAAAGGAGGAAGTAGCAAGGTTAGTGGAAGAGCGTAGGAAACTGCGGGGTGAGAACATTGAGGCTGAGAAGGAACGTGTTAAAGGGTCCACTCCGCTTAAAGGAAGAGATAGTAAAAGGGAAGCCGAAAAGAAGCGTCAGGAAAGAAAGAAGGAAAGAGACCGGTTATCCAGCATAAGCAACTCTGACGCAGAGGAATTTGAAAAGAGAGCAAGCAAGGATAGTGATCCTTGCAAAAGAAGTGAGTTTGACCAACGCGAAAATCTTAGTGCCAATACTGAAAACTTGAGGACACATACAGCAGAAGCTGCATATGTATCTAAAGCTTCTGTCATAAACAACAGTCGAGGAAGTTCCGGGGCCAGATACCTAGATCGTGTGAGGGGTACTCTTTTATCTTCATCTAGAGCATTTACTGGTGGTGGTTTTTTTGGAAAAAGTGCTAGTGCTACTGTCTCTAGAGAACAAAAACCTAATTCATTGATAGAGCATGGACAAACTTCTGCAAGTAGAAGAGAACTTTCTCAACCAGATCGGTTATTGGGGAGACCAACTGTTGTTGGAGATGACAGAAGCATGAGTCACCCTGTGAGTTCGCTCTATTTAGTTCGTCCTTTCATGTCCTCCTAAAGGACTATGTAAAACTCATAGTTCCGACTGTCATCATTTTTTTTAATATAAAATATTCAACTTGACCCAGCCGATCTTTTGCATGAACTTAAGGTATGTTCATAATAAGGTCCCTAGTGTCTGGAAACTCCTTAATTCTCATCTGTAAACATATAACAGCCTTTTAGATCTATGTAATCCTTGTATCAATTCTAGGGCAGATATTGGATTTACTTCTGCAGCTTCTGATTTTTTGGTCCTTGTGAGATTTGGTCAAGTATTTTTTTATGGTGTTGAAGCTGTGTATCAAGTGTAATAACCAAGAATTTTTTTTATTATTTACCCCTTGCAGGTGCTTATTGAACATCATCCTGGCTCACCCCCAAAAAAATCATGGCAACAGTTATTCACTCGCGCTTCTTCTGTTTCTCCTCCCTTTAATCCAAATGTAATAAGTAGACCAAATGGGATTTCCAAACCGGAAGTTCAAAGTCCCCCACTCACCAGTAATTCTGTATCAACGCAAGCTTCTGACAATCCAATTAATTTTGGGCTCCCGTCACCATTTATTTTGTCTTCTCTTCCGCTTGGATCAACTAATAGTAACAGTTTTGCCTTATTATCTGAAGCCAAGTTCCCTCGAGTTGGAGAAGCATCAAGGCAGTACTCGCCAGAGGAATGTGAGATTTTTGTAGAACCGTGTTATATTCCAGACCCTGTCTCATTACTTGGCCCTGTTTCTGAGTCACTCGGGATTGTGGCAGATCCTAGACCAGGAAAGGCTGCTGCCTTGAAGGATGAACCTGCACCTATTGAACTTATTAGGCCATCGCCAATTGAGTCTCCATTCTCCAGGTTACGTGTTTCAGAAGAAAGGCACTCTAATTCATTTTCTTTTCAAAGTACTCCTAAGTCTCAAGAGGGATACCATCAAGATGGATCAAGTAACCTAGAAGAAACAAAAACATGGCAGATGTGGAGTAGCAGTCCACTTGTTCAGGATGGTCTAGGTTTGGTAGGTAGCACAGCGAGCTGGGTTTTGCCTACAGAAGCAAACAAACCAAAGACTGAAGATAACTTGCATACTGTGCCTCCTAAATCAATGGCTTCATTGTTTAAGAACGATGACTCTGTATTTTCTGGTACTCACTCCCCACAAAAGGTATTTGGTGGAGGTGTCCATAATACTGGGATGTGTAATATCGCTATCCCTGGTGGTAGTGAAGTTTCATGGCTGCCAAAGACAACACCACATGGGCCAGTCTCTGAGGACCACTTTTCTCTTAAGCCTGAGGAGGAAGCTACTAGAACTACAGTCAAAATCGGGTACAACAATCCTGAGGTGCCTGTATCTAAAATCTGGCACAAGTAAGCTCAATGATTTCTTCTCTTTTATTTTTCTCATGTAATGATAGAACTTCAATTGTTTGGAGTTGTTCTCTCTCTCTCTGCATGTGAACTTTATATTGATGAAAAGTCGTCAATTAGGCAAGTGCCTGACACTTCCTAGCACCTGCAGTGAAATTCATATGAACAAAATAAGTAGGGTTGCGTTTTCAGTGGTCATGAAGTATCGTAGTTGTGCTTGGTGCTGTTTATCTTCTTCAATACAATGTCCTGTTTGTAAATCTTTTGGTCATTCTTGTGATATTGTGCCAAACGGCTGAAGGTCATCCAAGCACTTGGTTGGCACAAAGCTCCAACCAGTGGCAGAAAAGAAATGACCAACCAAAGACAGAAGAAAACAGGAAAGAGCAGGTTAATGCTCCTATCCCTGAAACAAATAAGCATGAGGATGTCAAACATCCTCCTCATCTTGCCCAACTAAAGATTGAAGTTGACAAACAATATGGAGTGGACTCTTCAGACAAGCACCAATGGAAGAGTAGCAAAGAACGAATTTAGGTGGTTGCTAGGAAACGCTCTTCGAAGATAAAGGCTCTGCCCTCCAGAGAAAATACCAAAAAAATAGTCTGAGAAACTGATTTCAAAAAATAAATTTGACAATCTAGTGAGTGAGGTAGTTATGCTCCGGATTGTTACTTTGAGGAGGAACTGGCTTCCTCAGAATGTGAAACCAAAGAACATATGCCTAGGAAAGAAGAAAAGAAAAGGATTGCCGGAAGATGGCCGAGAAGAAAGAAAAGAAGCAGAAGAAAACACCATCCAACAAATGGAAGTGATTTCAACTGAAAATGGTACTTTTAGAGGAAATATTACAAAGGCGAATCACAATGACAAATTAACTGAATACAATGAAGCAGAAGATGGAGGAGATAAAATAGATGAAAAACAAAGTTTTCAAGCTGCGGAAGATAAGCCGAAGGAGAATAACTAAAGAGGTTAAGTGCAAAACGGCTCCCATGAACAAGAAAATGAAAATGGTGATATAATGTAACTTGAACAGGAATTGGATGTTCATGTTCCTCCGAAGTCTCATGTTAGGGAGTCTGAGGCTAAAGAACAAATTCAATCGCCTGATGCAGTGGTCGACTTAGCAGTGGTCGACTTAACAGAGGTACTGACACTAAGGTTGTTAAGCAATATATTAGAGGTAGGAGTAGAGGTAGGAGATCAAAGCAATAGTTTTGGTCTTTGATGAGATTTTGAATTGCGCCATAGAAATAGGCTTAGTCTATTGATGGTTTGAAAACACATTGAGCAATTGCTAGTGGTACCATCTATTATAATAACTACCTTGTATGTAAATTTCAATATTTATGAAATTTAACTTAAAAAAAAATCATCTTCAGTTTGACAAAACAAATTATTCTATGGCTGATCTTGTGATTTTTTGACATGGTAAGATTCAAGCCAACAGATCTGCCATTGATTCCCTGTTAATGAATCACATGATGAAATTCATGTTTGGTACCAACTACATACACATTTCAGGGAACTCGTGGCATTGGAACCGCTAGAAATTTCATTCTTAAGTAACAGATTCCTTGAAATTGCATTGATACGATCGAAGTTTTAGAGTATCAAGAACTTATGAAGATGATATAAGTTAGCAAGTTGTTGCTCGGTGCTTTCTTACCCTTCTTACGTTTGTGGAATCTAGGGAAAAGGCAAGAGCAGTGCTGAGGTCTTGCTAGCCAATTCTTCTAGCCCTAAGGATTAACTCATTCCCCAGACCTGACTACTGATCAGGAATGAAAAGACCAATCATCATCTCCTCTTCTAATTCCTTCTTTTTTTTTTTGTCCTGTTGGGGTGGGGTGGGGAGTTGGGTGTTGTACCTAGCGAAATTCTGACAAGAAGTGGTGACAACAGGATCATGACTAAGTATTTTGCTTGTTGGAATTTCACAAAGAAGTGGAAGCAGCGGTAAGGATGGAGCTTCACATACGTGTACACTAGGGGTTGGTGGGAAGTTTAGAAGTTTCTGATGTATGCTCTACAAAGTTATGACTACCAAGCAAAAAAGTGATAACAGTTGGTGGTTCTTGGAAGTTTCATGCTTTCTGAGAAATTGACGAGCTGCTGGAACTTTATTGTTTTAGAACAACAAACCATATTATAATTATATCGTAGAAAAAAAGCTTACTCTTATTTTATTAAAATCTTCTGAGTTTCTGCCTGGAGAATTAGTTTTTTTTTTTTTTTTTTTTTGTGAGTTGCCTGAAGAATTTGTTTTTTTTTTTTTGCAAGTTGCCTGGGGAATTTGACTGGAAACTGTATGACGGTCATGGGCTGATAGAACAGATATGACCTAATTAAGAACCTTACCGCACCTTCAGTCTCTCGGGAAAAAAAAAGGACAAGAAAAGGATTGTGTTTACATGCTCTTTTAGGAGCATTGCCTCATATGGCATTGGAATTTGTAACGTTATGTCTGAATGCATATAAAAGAACGTGGTAACAATTTACCAGATGGTAAAGAAACCATCTATTGACTAAAGATAATCAAGATAAGCAACTGGATAGAGAGAGAGATCGGTTTGGTTCTAAATGTGTAATAGTTATTTGGGTCTAGAAATTAACATTTCATCTGTGTGAAGTGCAGGAAGAAAAAGTGGAAATATTGATTAAAATACTATATAAATAGTATTTTATATAGTATGTACACAAACACGTACATGGCAGAACTATACTTGCATATGTGTCATATACTTAGCTTATTCATTAGTTAAGTGGATTGTATAGTGTAGTTGTAGAAACAGGTACTAGTTGTTGGCAGTTTCCGCCACTGGTGGCTTTCTTTAGCAGCCTCTACATAAGGCATTCTACTTGTACATATGAAACTAATTTAATAAATATAATTCCTCACCTTTTCTATATGCTATCAAAGCAAAATTGACTCTGCTATTAGCCATAAAATGATTATGTTACTGTTTAAATTTAAATATGGTTACGTTTGCTTCTTCTTTTAATGCCTCTGAGCATAATGAGGCCATCTCCACTCCTGATCAAAGATCAGGAGCAGGGTCTATTGGTTTTACGGTGCTTAATGATTTATTCATTGTCATTACAAGTTATAAACGCAACATAGATGATTATCTTTCTTGGTCTAGAAGGATGGAGATTTTGTGAGTTGTAAAGGCAAGAAAGATAATTTATTTAAAACCATCACTGTTCCAAATGAAAATGATCCCATGTTCGGGCTATGAAATTCTGAAAATAGCATGATAATGTCAGAGGTCATAAGACTTACATGCTTCTTGATATCTCTAATGACTTTATGATGTATGGGACTGCAGTTGAAATATGGGATGCAGTTAAGGAAATGTACTCTAAGCAAGAGAATACTTCTAAGTTATATGAAGTTGAAGCTCCGCTTCATGAAATTAAACAAGAAAACTTAACTGTTAATAAGTATTATACATAGTTAACAAAGGCCTGACAAAAAATTGATGTATTTGAGGTACATCAATGGTCTTGTACCTTGGATTCTTAACTTTATAAAGCTATAAATGAACATAAAAGGGTCTTCAGATTCTTGACTGGTTTGCATCCAAACTTTGATAGTGCAAGGAGTATAATTTTGACCACAACACCCCTGTTTAGTCTCAAGGCGGTGTTTGCTGAATTAAACATGAGGAGAGTAGGAAGAAAGTGATGATGAGAACTATTATTCCTAATTTAGACATTTGAACCTTGTGCCTTAGTCACTGAAAATTTTGTTTCTGATTCGATAGTCTTAGCAGCTAAGAGACAAAATAGTGAAGGAGGGAAACTCCTTTGCAGTTATAGTAAGAAAAATGGACATTTGATTGATGATTGCTAGAGGTTACATGGCAAGCAAGAGAAAGGAAAGCCACCAAGATCGAATAATTCCTGGAAATCTATATCTAGACCAATTGGTATAGAATACAGTCCAAGGATCTTTCAAAATACCAGAAAATTCAAATTTTTTTACTAAAGATCAACTAGAGGCATTGCTCCTGCTATTAGACAAACAATAAAACTAGTAAAATTTCCATAGAAGCTACCATGACAAGCTCAGAACAATATTTTAGAGGTAATGGCTACAAATCTGGACAACAAAGCACATAGATTGGTGACTTTGGAGCCTCAGATCATATGACAAATAATGGTTACCTTTTTTCAGATTGTCAACCTTCTCTATGCCTAAACAAGTTAAAATAGTGTAGAAATACTGTGTAAAAATGTGTATAGAATATACTGTGTAGAATATACGGTGTACATGTATATAGCAGTAGTTAAATATTTATATAGAAATTAAGGGTGAGAAAAGTAGGATAAAGTAACCGTTAGTCACTTCAGGTTGGAAGTACAGACTAGCCGTTGCAACCATTTGTATATATAGGTGACTACTGTGTATATTAAAAATTCAATCTGAAATCCATTGATTTCAGTCTCCATACTCTTGATATCTACTATGGTATCAGAGCCATCAAGCTCGAACTTGAGACTTGGAGCTTCTGTTCTAAGATATTTTTTTGATCGATTCTGTTGTAACCTACTGTAAAAAAAATTTTGTGAGGGAGAAGACCCTCATTGAGAGGAAGAAGATGATTACAAGGAAGAAGAACTTCGGTTGGAGTTCAAAGTTTGCTTTACACGTGTCAATCATCAAAGACCCGCAAGTGGATTGTTGCCTTCTTTGTCGTACGTGTATAAATGCAATTTATTACACGGACGATAAATTTCTTTCCTTTGGCATACGCGTGTAAAGGCCATTTATTACTTGTACGTTTGCATTTAAGACACGCACGACCGCATTAAACTCTTCCATTACGTGTACCCTCCTTTCCGTCATTCCTTGTCTCGATTCAGTGAAACTTCGATTTTTTCGTCTTTTTTTTCTCTTTCGTAAATATTGATAAGCAAAAAGTAGGCTCAGCTTTCATTTGTCCTTACTATCTTAATTACAACTTGTCTATTCTTCTTTATTGCATCAAATCCTTCATCCCTTTACTGTCTTTTTGACAAATTTTTTTCAGACATTTTTTCGATCTTCTGTATATCTCGTCCTTTCTTTTTTTTTTTCGCTCTTCTTCACCTTAGTCTCTGTTTTCTCCTCCCTTCCTTCTCAAGCCGTAAACACAAACAATGGCTGAAGGTCAGGAAACTTCAGAGGCCACGTCTGTCCCTCAACATGGTGGATCTGCTTTAATCGAAGGCATGCAGAGCCAATTACCAAGCTCCATGGACGGGACCCTATTATGGTTACCAACCATAAGCTGATGGGCCACAATTACCTCTCCTGGAGTAAGGCTGTGGAGATGTTCATAATAGGACGAGGGAAAGATGATTATTTATACGGAAATTTACCCACACCTGGACCAACTGACGCGGGTTACAGACTAGAAAATTCAATGATCATGTCTTGGTTAATAGTCTCTATGGTACTTGAAGTTGGTAATAACTTCATCTTGTATCCCACTGCAGCAACAATCTGGAAAGCTGCAAAAGAACTATATTCCAAAAGGGATAATGTCTCTGAGATTTATGAATTAGAGTCACAGTTACAAGACATACGTCAGGGGGACCAATCTGTAAGCACATACTACTCTCACCTAACGAAACTTTGGCAACAGATGGATTTTGAAGAACATACTTGGATTTCCCCAGCTGATGATCAAACTTTTAGGAAATTTATAGAAACTAAACGAGTGTTTCGTTTTCAGCATGGACTGAACAAAGAACTTGATGCAGTTAGGAGTAGTATTTTGGGCATGAAGCCTCTCCCAACTCTGGACACTGCCTTTTCTGAAGTACGCCAGGAGGAGAGTAGGATTAAAGTCATGCTGGGAACTACTACTAATTCTATAAGTGAAGGATCTGCACTTGTTGCTAGGCCTCCTGCTCCTACTTCTACTCAAAATAACATCCCAGAAGACTTGCCTCATAGAAACCACACTATGACAACAGATTTATCCAGCCTATTAGTCAAAAGAAACCACAGTTCCTCTGGTAACCGTTTTCCCTATAAATCATCCCTGTCCGGCAAATAATGTAAAAAACCTGGCCATAACGTAGACAACTGCTTTAAACTACAACGGTTGAAACAACAGCAGCAAAATGGGCCAACACCTTTTAGGTTTTCACCATTTTGGGGAACAGGGAGATCACAGGTGGCTAATTCTGCAAGCTATAGAGATCCAGAGTCCAGGCTAACACATCAGGTAGAAGCCTTGGTTCAACTCCTTACACAGCATTAACAACTCAGTGGTTGCACACAGGAACAAAATGAGCCACCATCACAATCAGGACTGGCAACTATGGCGTCCATGAAAGGTATTTCGTCAGGTGGTCAGTTCCACTCCTAGATCATTGATTCAGGAGCCTCAGACCACATGACTAATAACTTCACACTGTTTGATATGGATGAACCCTTTGTGCATCCCAGATTAGTTGAAATTGCTAATGGAGTCGGTCTTAATGTGGTTGGAAAAGGTACTGTCCAACTTACCAATAGATTAACTTTAAATAACGTACTGTATGTGCCATGTTTGTGTTTTAACTTACTCTCAATCAGTAAATTTAATTCTGATAACAACTGTTTAGCAGTGTTCTCATCTTCTGAATGTCTCTTTCAGGAGAAGCATATGTGGAAGATGATTGGCAGTGCTAAACAGTTAAATGGTCTCTACACTCCACAGTCTGAAAGAAAACAGTGTGTAGGTGTTGATATTTTGGACAAGGTTGATAGTCTGAACGTTTTGAGTAATAGTCTTAAGACTCTCTCCTGTATTAGAACAGGAACAAATAGCTTAGAGCTTATTTTGTTTTGGCATATAAGATTAAGATACCCTAATTTCTTGTACTTGAAACAATTGATGCCTCATTTATTTTATAATGTTAGTCTTTGTGATTTAAGTGTGAAACATGTATAATTGCCAAACAAACCAAGGGGAGATATTTGCCAAAAACATATGAACCAAGTAGTCCATTCAACCTCGTCCACTCGGATGTATGGGGACCCTCTAAAATTGCAAGTTTAAATAGTGCTAAGTGGTTTATCACATTTGTAGATGATCATACAAGGTTAACTTGGGTATACCTAATGAAGCATAAAAGTGAAGTTGTGAATGTTATCAAAGCCTACATTGCCCTGGTCAAAAATCAGTTTAACGCTACAATCAAGGTTCTTAAGAGTGACACTGACACTGAGTATGTTAATAGAGACATAACGGATTATTTGAGAAGTTTAGGGATTCATCATCAAACATCTTGTGTCTATACCCCTCAACAAAATGGCATAGCTGAAAGGAAAAATAGGCATATATTAAAAGTAGCTAGATCCATTATGTTCTTTACAAATACACCAAAATTTTATTGGGGTGAAGCCATACTCACATCCACGTATCTTATTAATAGGTTACCCTCATGCGTTTTAACCTTCAAAACACCACAAGATTTATTTTTCAGTAGTTATCCTACTACTAAGTTAATGTTTGTCCTACCCTTTAAGGTATTCGGCTGTGTAGTTTATGTCCATACTCAGCCTAATTAGCGTACTAAGTTAAATAGTAGGACTCATGATACGCCAAACAAAAGGAAGGAAAAAGAAGGAGAATTTGAGTAAATTCCAAATCCAATCAAGATAGGATTGCAATCAACCTTTTGAAGATTGAGATAAGATTATCATGCCATAAAAATGGATCTCCAAAGTCCCTCAAAAGGCAAGAAGTCGGCTGCATTAGTAGGAGAAGGAATATTCCATTTTCAAGATTGTTCTTTTAGGAAAATTACAATTTATCTCTTTTAACTTTTTGGTAGGTATTAAATAGAGATTTTTTTTTTCCTTTTTGATTGTTTTTGGCTGAAATTTTCAGCCTATAAATAGCACAAGGCCGCCGGCCTCATAGAACAACTTTTGATCAATAATATTTTGTGTGTTTTCTTCTCCAAGTGAGTGAAACTTTGTTTTCTTGATTTTGCACTAAAAATCAAGGCTAATATCTCTCAATCTTGAGCAAATTGAGGGTGATTGCCAAGGGTTGAAGTGACCGTCTAGGAGGGCCTATTGAAGGTTTGCCTACAAACGCACACTTGAATCTAAGGTATTGCTTAAGCCGGCAATTTCTACACAACGGAAGCAAGGAGAAGTTTACTTCTTTGTGCCTAAACCCTTGTGGATAGGTTGTTGGAGGTGGAAGAGTGGATCCTATGCTTGTCAGCTTGCATCAACTCATAAATGCATATTTTTGGGGTATTCTAGTTCACAAAAGGGTTTTAAATGCTACTGTCCAGTAACTAGAAAGATGATTGTCTCACTTGATGTGGTCTTCGATGAGAAAAAGGCATACTACTCTAGTCCACAGTTAGTAGATTGAGAGTAATCTAGATCATTTTTGGAGTATCCTCGATATTATTCCTAATACACCAAATAACTCTAGCCGAAGGAATACCTACTGAGCATTATAGCTAAAAAGAAAATAGAGGGGATGAATCACTTGGACCACAGGTAAAGTTACCTATCACTCATGTGTATACTAGGAGAAAATACCTGACCGAAGAAACAGTGCATAATATACCTAACCCTGTTAGTAATCCTCCAGGAATTACCCCAGAGAATGACCTCCCTATAGCCCTTCGAAAAGGCGTCCGAGAATGTACTAAACACCCACTGTACAATTTCCTTGTCTATGATCGTTTAAATTCCAGCCTTAAGGCCTTTACCTGCACCTTGGACAATCAACAAGTCCCTACAACTATTGAAGAAGCCCTTAAATAGACCGCCTGGAAAAAGGCAGTAGATGAAGAAATGCAAGCCTTACTTAAGAATAAAACATGGGAATTAGTTGTTCGAAAACTAGGCATTAGAACAGTAGGCTGCAAGTGGATTTTTCGGTAAAATACAACGCCGATGGAACAGTTAATAGGTATAAGGCAAGACTAGTAGCAAAAGGTTTTACACAAACCTATGGTATAGATTATTTAGAGACATTTGCGCCAGTAGCTAAGTTAAATACAGTAAGAGTTATATTTTCTTTAGCTGTTAACTTAGACTGGGCTCTATTTCAATTAGACATTAAAAATGCATTCTTGAATGGTGACTTGCAAGAATTGGTATATATGGATATACCCCCTGGTTTTGAGCATAGTCAAAATAAAGGAATGGTGTGTAAATTAAAAAGTCATTATATAGACTAAAACGATCTTCCTGAGCATGGTTTAAGCGGTTACCTCAGTTGTTCTCAAATACGGCTTTAAACAAGCACACGCGGATCATACATTGTTTACACATCGCTCTAACAACCATAGCATTACAATACTTATTGTCTATGTGGATGATATAATACTTACTGGAAATGATATCAAAGAAATTAATTTAACAAAACAGTGTCTAGCGGCAGAATTTGAAGTTAAGGACTTGGGCCACGTAAGATTTTTTCTAGGTATGGAAGTAGCTAGGACAGCAAATGAAATCAGTATCTCTCAAAGGAAATATGTGTTAGATTTGTTAAAAGAGACAGGTATGCTTGGATGCAAATTCGCATCTACACCCATGGAGCTAGGTAGAAAACCGAAGAAACTGTGGGATTCCAATCCCACGGATAAAATCCAATATCAAAAGTTGGTAGGTAAACTCATTTATTTATCGCATACTCGTCCAGACATCTGTTATGATGTTAGCTATGTATCACAATTCATGCATAATCCTACTAATGAACATCTTAAGGCTGTATTAAGAATTCTCAGGTATTTAAAAGCTGCTCCAGGTCAAGGCTTATCATTTCAGAAACAGGAAGATAGAAGGATTTTAGTTTACACAGATGCTAACTGGGCTGGATCTCAAAATGATGGAAGGTCAACCACTGGATACGGTACATTCTTATGGGGTTTCTTGGTGACTTGGCGAAGCAAGGAACAGACGGTGGTTTCCCGCAGTAGTGCTGAAGCCGAGTTACGCGCATTGGCAACTGGACTATGCGAAGGCTTGTGGTTAAAGAGGATACTTGAAGAACTATAGATGAACACAATGTTACCAATACATATTTATTGTGACAATATTTCGGCAATCAATATGGCTGAGAATCTCACTCAACATGACAAATCAAAACATGTGGAAATTGATCGTCACTTTATCCGGGAGAAGATTGAAGACAAGATCATTACCATTAAACATATTCCATCTCACGAACAAGTTGCGAATATTTTTACAAAACCTGTATCTATTCAGACATTCCTTACACTTGTTATCAAGCTTGGTTGTATCAACATGTACACCAAGCTTGAGGGAGAGTGTAGAAATCCTATGTAAAAATGTGTATAGAATATATCGTGTAGAATATACGGTGTACATGTATATAGCAGTAGTTAAATATTTATATAGAAATTAAGGGTGAGAAAAGTAGGATAAAGTAACCGTTGGTCACTTCAGGTTGGAAGTACAGACTAGCCGTTGCAACCATTTGTATATATAGGTGACTACTGTGTATATTAAAAATTCAATCTGAAATCCATTGATTTCAGTCTCCATACTCTTGATATCTATTGTTTCCTCTTCAGTTATTGATGGAAGCTGACAAGCGTAGGATCTACTCTTCCACCTCCAACAACCTATCCACAAGGGTTTAGGCACAAAGAAGTAAACTTCTCCTTGCTTCCGTTGTGTAGAAATTGCCGGCTTAAGCAATACCTTAGATTCAAGTGTGCGTTTGTAGGCAAACCTTCAATAGGCCCTCCTAGACGGTCACTTCAACCCTTGGCAATCACCCTCAATTTGCTCAAGATTGAGAGATATTAGCCTTGATTTTTAGTGCAAAATCAAGAAAACAAAGTTTCACTCATTTGGAGAAAAAAACACACAAAATATTATTGATCAAAAGTTGTTCTATGAGGCCGGCGGCCTTGTGCTATTTATAGGCTGAAAATTTCAGCCAAAAACAATCAAAAAGGAAAAAAATAATCTCTATTTAATACCTACCAAAAAGTTAAAAGAGATAAATTGTAATTTTCCTAAAAGAACAATCTTGAAAATGGAATATTCCTTCTCCTACTAATGCAGCCGATTTCTTGCCTTTTGAGGGACTTTGGAGATCCATTTTTATGGCATGATAATCTTATCTCAATCTTCAAAAGGTTGATTGCAATCCTATCTTGATTGGATTTGGAATTTACTCAAATTCTCCTTCTTTTTTCCTTCCTTTTGTTTGGCGTATCATTCCCTCCTTCCTGGAAAAGATTCGTCCCGAATCTCAGCATGTATGCCATGAGGGTGAACGATCCTAAACAATGTAACAAAGATATAAGACACACATGTATGCACACTTTCACTTTGATATGTTTAGGATGAATAAGCAACCTAATTAAGAAACATTCACCTTCCAACATGCATAGGTTGATTTTAACATGCATACACAATAGTAAAGTCCTTTTTCTTACGTGTTTAGGATGCATGAAGATGTGACTTTCATAATGCAACTCAATGTACGCATGCTCATATTCTAGAATTGGTGTTTGAAATAAAGTATTGAACAAGTGCTTCTTCCTAGTATGTTTAGGATGCATAACCATTGAAAGGTCAGATGTCTTATGCATGTAAAAAACACTCAAGGGAAACACACAAATGTCATATAATGTGGCGTGATGTTGCGACAAAAGTGGCGTAATTGGGGCTTTAAGAGATATACCTTGAAGCCTTGAATCAGGTTCTGAACTAGTCGAGATAAAGTCTTCCTTGTCATATAAAGCAGTTTCATACTCATGATTAATTGTAGGATTGTCATATACAATGTGATTTGAATGTAATTCAGGTATTTCAAATAACGTGGAATCATGTTCATCACATTCAAATAAGGAATTGCTGAAAACATACCATTCATGCTTTTCTAAGTTATCACGCTTAAGTGCACTATCACAATCACTTGAAAGCTCACTTAAGACTTCACTTGAATCATCATTTATGGCATATGAAACAGTAGACAATGAATTACTTATGCATGGAAATTCACGAGAGAAATCAGAATATGTATCATCTGCTTCATGCTTAACAATGTTAACGTCTTTGATTTCATCACATAAGGTAGAAGAATCAACAACTAATTCATGCAAATCTGAATTGGCTACATGCAATGCAAGCTCAACTACTTCATTATTGACATGGACGTTAATTTCACTAGGAGTAGGATTAGAATCATGCAATTTTTCAGTTTCTTTAGCTTGTAACTCAAGTACCCAAGATTCCAATGTTAACTTCATTTCTTCCCATTTCCTTTGTTCTTTTTCTTTTAGCTATGCTTGCCTTGCTTCAAAAGCCATTATTTTTTCACAACCATCAGCAAGCATAAATAAATGAGCAAGATTTCTAAATCTAACGTTAGGTAAACGTTCAATTATTTCCTTGTTTAGGCCAGCATAAAATCTAATCATTTTTAGGTTTTCGTTTTCCTTAACATTTGCATGACATAAATGATCTAATAACTCATTGTAGTAATCATGAACACAAAGATCATCCTGTGGAAGAGATTGATGCCTTGGAACTCCTTGTCTCCAATAGTTTACCCAAAGGTCTTGAGTTTGTTCAAAGTGGCACATACGTCTGTCAAGATTTTCATACTCTTGCCTAGGGCAGAGTACTCCCCAAATGGTGGGAATGGACATGGTAAACCTGAAAAGATCAGAAACAACAAAGAACACAAGATACCAAAAACAAATAATCCGAACGGGTAAATGGAAATTTTGTGCACTTGTCTATCTCTCTTTTCTCTCTCTTACCACTTTGTTTCTTGATCAATCTGAGGCTAATAAATGTCAAAGAGGGCAATAAAGATAGGTGAATGCCAAGTCTCGTACAATATACCCAATACCGCAATGTAATGCACAGTTTTACCCAAACTTGTCCAAATCGAATCCAACCAACAATGAACCAAAATCGGCTGTTTTGACGCGTATTTGGCGTCAAAGAGACGCTGAAATCAGACTCAAACAGCTGCTGAACTGCAGCTAAAACAGTCTCCAAAAAGCTCCGAAATGGTCCGGTTTTCTTCCAACTTGGTGCTGTACCAAATCAGCAAATTCCAGCACCTATATACCCTTAAAAAAAGTGGAAAAACTGCTCCAAAACAGTAGAAATCAGCAGCAAAATCAGCAATTAATCCGGGTATCAAAACTCTCAACTTGCACCAAAAAGGATATCAAATCTCACCAAAATAGACTCCAACGGTTGGGACACCAACTTGAACAATTTAACTACGATTCAAAGAAGAAATGAAACCAAAAATGATGTAAAAGGCTGAATCAAAGAAGGACTAGGGGTTGCCGTGGGCAATCTTTAGTCAATTTTGATCCTATGCACTTAAAATCACAAAATGGCTCAACTACATACAAAAATCAAATATTCAAGTGGGAAGCAATGTATATGGGTCAGATTATGGCTATAAAACTGAGTGTGTGGGCTGTTTTTGGTGAGTTTCGCAAGAACACGCAATATGGCCACAATGGTGAAATAAAGGACCAACGATCTTCCCTTTTCTTTTGCTTTTCTTTTTTTCACTTTTCTGCCTTTTTTCTGTTTTTTTCCTCTGTTTTCAGATTCTGATTTTTTTTTCTTTTTTTCCGGGCAAAATCGTAATTTTACACTTTTACCCTCAAAAATTCTGTTTTTGGACAGAATGTAGAATTGAACTCCGTGATCACCGTGGTACCTTCAATTTCAAGAAATACCCTTGGATTAGTGGGAATTTGGCCAAAAACAAAAATTAGGGTTAGGCAAAATTAGGGTTTTGGGCTAATTTGGGGATTTTGATGAATTGAATTAGGAATTTTGGTTTGAGAGGTCAATTGGGGCTGTTTATGAGGTGTTTAGATGATTTTTGGGTGCTGATGAATTTTGCCTGGGGGTAGGTGCTGCCAGTAGGGGTAGGGGTGGTGTAGGTGCGGCCTGGGGGGGTCTGCTGAGATTTTTTTTTTTGGGTCAAATGGGCTGAATGCTGAAAATTGATACTTGAACAAAGATCAATGTATGAATTCAGTCACAATATGAAATCAAGCCACATAAAAATCAAAATCAACCAATAGCTTCGGTAGCAACAAGATTGAATATGACTTGGTGGCTTTTTGGATAATGTAGGCATATATTTGTGATGCTGAATTGAAATTCCTAACCAACGATCCTAAATGCTCAAGTTGTTAAAGAAAAAATGCAATTTTTTTTAACATAAATCGGATAAAAGAATTTTTTTTTATGAAAAGGAAACGTGTATGGTGAAAAGAAAAATGAAATTCAGATTATGGATGAAGAATAAATGAAAAGAAAAAATGCAGGATAGTTGGTGGAATTGAGTGACCTGAGGCTCTGATACCAATTTGATGCAAGCTGACAAGCGTAGGATCCACTCTTCCACCTCCAACAACCTATCCACAAGGGTTTAGGCACAAAGAAGTAAACTTCTCCTTGCTTCCGTTGTGTAGAAATTGCTGGCTTAAGCAATACCTTAGATTCAAGTGTGCGTTTGTAGGCAAACCTTCAATAGGCCCTCCTAGACGGTCACTTCAACCCTTGGCAATCACCCTCAATTTGCTCAAGATTGAGAGATATTAGCCTTGATTTTTAGTGCAAAATCAAGAAAACAAAGTTTCACTCACTTGGAGAAGAAAACACACAAAATATTATTGATCAAAAGTTGTTCTATGAGGCCGGCGGCCTTTTTGCTATTTATAGGCTGAAAATTTCAGCCAAAAACAATCAAAAAGGAAAAAAATAATCTCTATTTAATACCTACCAAAAAGTTAAAAGAGATAAATTGTAATTTTCCTAAAAGAACAATCTTGAAAATGGAATATTCCTTCTCCTACTAATGCAGCCGATTTCTTGCCTTTTGAGGGACTTTGGAGATCCATTTTTATGGCATGATAATCTTATCTCAATCTTCAAAAGGTTGATTGCAATCCTATCTTGATTGGATTTGGAATTTACTCAAATTCTCCTTCTTTTTCCTTCCTTTTGTTTGGCGTATCATTTATTGTTATATTATTTATTGGAGAAGAATACTATCACTTTTTATTAATAGCAAATGGATCTTCTCTGCTGGTAACTGGAATGAGAAAAGTTAGAATTAATGATAAACTGTGGTAACTGGAATGAGAAAAGTTAGAATTAATGATAAATTGATGTTTAATAAGGTATTATGCATAAAAATAGAATTTATCATCAAACATCATGTGTTTACATACCTCAACAGAATAGAGTGGGCGAAAAAAAAGAGCAGACATTTACTTGAAGTACCCAAAACTTTGATGTTTTCAATGAGAGCTCTTAAACTATATTGGAGAGAAGCTGTATTGACAGCTACTTACCTAATAAACATAATGGCTTTTAGAATCCTTTCATTTAGAACTCCTAGAGAAGTATTTCTGGAATCTTTTGTCTGCACTATGTTGCTTTAGATATATTGCCTATATACACTTACAGACACATCGAAGGAGCAAGCTTGATTATAGATCAGTTAATTGTAATTTTATTGGATTTTTAGGATCATAGAAGGCTTCTAAGTGCTATTGTCCAAATACAAGGAAGATGTATGTTATTCTAGATGTCAACTTTGATAAACACCATGCATTGTATGATCATTATAATAATAGTAATAACACTTAGAAACTAGATGATGTGTGGACTGTGATAGATATTGTTATAACTATCACCCTTGAACCATTAAAAGATGGAGATCTTCATATTACTAATGAGGTATCTCATGAAGATAGACAACCTGATCAAACAAACGTGATTGTACTAAGAAGACCATCTATTATTAAAGTCTATGCTAAAAGAAACCTACAGTTTAATGTAGGATCTGAGAATCACTCAGAGGGACAAAATATCACTTATAGATTAGAACCAGAAATAACCAATAGACATATTGTGTTAAGAAAAGGGATAAGGGAGTACAGTAAACATCCTTGTATTACTTTTTGTCATAGATAAGATTGAATACATCACTCAAAGCTTTTACTTCAGCTTTTAGACTTTAATAGAATTCCTAAAGTTATACATGAAGCTATAACTATACCTGAGTAGAGAGCTGCAGTTAATGAGGAGATGAGTGATTTAGTACCAAATAACACATGGGAGTTGGTATCTATTAAGGAATATATTAGACTTGTAGGCTGCAGGTGAGTATTTACTATCAAATATAACACTGATGGGACTATAAATAGATACAAAATTAGGTTAGTCGCTAAAAGATTCTAACAAACTTATGAACTAGACTATCTTGAAACTTTTGCACCTGTAGTTAAACTCAATACAGTAAGAGCTATCTTTTCCTATTGTTGTCAATTTAGACTGGGACTTATACTAACTTGATGTTAAAAATGCATTTTTAAATGGAGAATTACAGAAAGAGGTGTATATGCATGTACCACCAAGATTTGTTGATCAAATAATAGAGATAAGGTATGTAAATTGAAGAAATCTCTATATGGAGTGAAGCAGTCACCTAAGCTTTGGTTTATAAAATTTTCAAAGACAATAAAAGGATACTAGTTTATTCAAAGTCATAATGACCATACATTGTTTACTTAAGTGTCTAAAGAAGGAACGATTACTATCATGATTGTATATGTGGATGATATTATTACATGGAATGATCTTAATGGTATTCAGTTATTAAGCTTGAGCTATCCAAACAGTTTGAAATGAAGGATCTATGTACAATAAGAAAATTTTTAGGCATGGAAATAGCTAGGAATGCAGGCCGTATGTGCATATCATAAAGAATGTATGTTATAGACTTGCTGAATGAAACTGCAATGTTGGGATGTAAACCAGCAATTCTCCTGTTGAACCTGGACATAAACCAATAGAATTATGAGACACTATATCTACAGATAAGTTAAGGTATCAGAAGCTGGTTGATAAGTTAATTTACTTATCTCACACTGGACCAAATATATGTTATGCAGTTAGATTTGTTAGTCCATTTATACACGATCATACTAATGAACATCTGCAAGGAGTTATACTTCAAAAATGTATGGACAAAACTATACAAGTTTATATTGATGCTAATTGGGTTGGACCAAGGCTGATATGAGATTAACTACTGGTTATCGTACTTTTCTGTGGAGAAATCTAGTTATTTGGAGGAGTAAAAAGCAATCACTCGTGTGAAGAAGTAGTGTAGAAGCAGAATTAAGAGCACTTACTCTGGGATTATGTTAAGGGTTATGGCTTAAAAAGATATTAGAAGACATTGGATTAAGGTGCTTCCTTCCGATCAGATTGTTTTGTGACAACAATTATGCCATCATCATGGCAGAAAATTCTGTGCAACATGATAAGTCCAAGCATGTGGAGATAGACAAACATTTTATTAGAGATAAGATTGAAGACAAGGTGGTTAACCTTGAGTATATTACCTCCAAAGATCAGTTACAGACATCCTAAAAAATCACTTTCTATCAATACTTTCCAGAATCTGTTGTCCAAGCTTGGTAGTATAAACATCCATAGAACTAAGCTTGAGGAAGAGTGTAGGATATTGGATAAAATATCGTATAAATACACATATACATACGCATACTAATACAATATGTACACAAATACATAGCATAAAATATACTTGTATATGTCTCATATACTTAGTTTATTCATTAGTTAAATGTATTGTATAGCGTAGCCATTAGAAATAGGAACTAGCCAGTGGCATTGTAACCGTTGGTAATTTCAGGTATTTGTGTCTTCCTTTAACCGCCTCTATATAAGACATTCTTGTTGTACATTTGAAACTGTGTTTGAATATAATTTTCCACCCGTAGAAAAATTTGGTTCTTACCTGCCTGCTCTTTTTTTCAGCTAATTTAAGTCTTCCTATTGTTCATTGCAATTGCGATCCAGACTTTAGAATCTTGAGTTCTCCCTCTCTTTTTTAGTTTGAGGGAAGAGTTCCTGTTACTTCTCGATAGTTGAATTAAGAATCCAACCAGACCTATGTTTTTTTCCCATGAGTTGTTTGAACTATGAAATGTATTTGTGCAACCCGGGATTGCAAAGGTGTATGAAATGTTTGGTGTGCTGTGCTATGGATGGTCGTACTGCAGGTGGGTGCCGATGCCTTGTGGAAAAATTTAGGTTGCAGTTCTTCCTGCACCGGCCTTCAAGCAGATTTTGATACAAAGGATTCTCCTTGCCCATATTGTATCCCAGGAAATTAGATGAAAAGACCCCTTGTTATAGGCATGCACAGTTTGTAAATCGAATTTCTTTGGACAATATCTGCATGAAACTTGTGAATTTGGGAAACGGATACATCTAACCATGAGTAGTGAACGAGCTTTAATAGCAGTAACATTCAAGAAGGCGTAGTCACTGTTTGGTTTGTTACGAGAAAGTATTGGCAACCTCCAAGTAAAATGTGGGAATAAAATGCCTTAGGATCCTCGTTATGAATTTGATAGTCATTGGCTTGTGGGTCCATAGCTGGTGCTAGTCGTGAGTTCGCTGTTTTTGTTTATATGGTTGATGATAATTTCTTGAAGCTACTGTTGAAATATATCATTTTTGATTTTATTTTGGGTCGGTATTTCATTGTTTATGTGCATGAAGTTTGGTATTAAATGAGGCAGGTTTTTGTTTTCTGCAGAAAGGACGGAAATACGAAGGGTTCTGCAAGAGGTAAACCAGTGATGAAGCCCCATATTGGGGGTCTGTACTCTACCCCTGACGTACAGTCTCTTTGGTCATATGGCTGATAAAAGAAAATACATCTGTTATTAAATAGGGAAAACATCCTCCTTTTTTGGAGTTAGAATACCAGGACACCTGGCGTCTTCCTTATTTTTCTTCACAAGGGAGTCACTTGCATCAGCATAAATTCCAGTAAACTGTGGCATGCACGCCAGTCGATGCCTCAAGTCCTTTTGCTTCAGCTTCACTTGCAATGGCGGCTTTAATGATCTGATGCATAGTAGGCATAGCCCTTTTTCCTTTTTTTTTTTCCCGTTTCTTTGGGTAGATGGTGTGAGGGAGTAGCGGGGAGAGGTGAGGGAAGATCAAGCAAACTCTGGTAGAGGGATACATTATGATCATGACATATGTAGGAGGGATTGGTCTGAGATTGGCTTGTCCACTTATACGGGTTAAGATGTGCTTTGGCAGTTTACTCAAACTGAATTGCCGTAACTCAATCACTTTGAGACGCGATAGTAAAGATTGCATTAGTTGAACAATTTTGTTTAACGATCTTCTGTTTGGGCTTATCAATTTTCCACGGGTATGGGAGGTTTTTAATTTCTAAATGTGGACAAATATTTTGCATACACAAATTAAGGAAGTTCACTGCCACCTTTATGATCGACTAATGCTACGGACCTTGGAAAAACTATAGCATGGTTTGGTTAAAAATTGTCTCAAGAGCAAATCCCGAAATCAGGGCAATTTCAATAACTTAATAAAGGGGAAGGAAATAATGAATGGAGGCCTTTTTTCCCAAGTAATTCGTTATCACTACAGGAGACTTCTTACAAGTACTCACCTTCAGACAATCTACATCTCTTTTTGTTAATCTCTCTTTAAGACTTGGAGGAATATGCAAGCATCTCACAATTCCTCATCTCATAGACACCAAAACCTTTAACATGCCAAGCAAATAGCCAAGTACTTACAAGCACTACGCAATATATACACGAATACAAATTGTTCGGAGATTGTTCTACAAGAGGCGTTAGATGGTGCAACTGAGTCTCTCTCTAAAAACATAGAAAAGGTCGACAAACAGTGCCTGCAACCAATGATCCTTCTTTGTCGGATGTCCGGGATGTCCGACAATAGGTAAGTGGTTATGGGGATACTAATGTTCCTCGTAGTGGCAATACAGATAATCATGAGATGTTTGTCCCACCTCTAAAGCGGAATAGGGAAGTATCTTCGGAGCGTGTGTCACAAAGTTCTATATATCTTATAAACACAAACAGGAGAAGGATGACAGATGTTGCACTAGCTAATTAAGTCTCTCTTTTATCAAATATATTCTGAAGACAACCTAAGAGGCAAGTGCAGTGGAGGAATGACAACAAGCTATCAGCATGGAAATGGAAGCACTTAAGAATAGTAGAACATGGGAGGAATGAGTTCTATAAAAAGGAAAAAAACCAGTTGGTTGTCAATGGCTTTTCATTATGAAGTACAAGGCAGATGGTACGATCGAGTGGTATAAAACAAGGTTGGCGGCTAAAAGCTATACTCGGTCATATGATATTGATTATTTTGAGATATTCTTTCTAGTTGCAAAAATTAATACAGTCAGGGTATTGTTCTAGATAGATGCAAATAGAGACTCAAAGAATGCTTTCTTACACGGAGACTTGAAAGAATAGGTGTATATGGAAGCCCCACCTAATTATTCTATAGAGTTCGAAAACGGTGAAACATGTCGCTTAAAAAAAGCTCTCTATGGTCTCAAGCAATCATCGCATGCCTGGTTTGAACGGTTTATAGTGGCTACAAACTAGTATGAAGTATAAGTAAAGCGACCATATCATACATTGTTCTTTAAAAAACGAAGGAAAAAAAGTGACCTATTTGATAATATATGTAGAGTATATGATTATCATCGGGGATGAGGAGGAGGAGATTGTCCATCTTCGGATGAATCTATTCAAAGAATTTGAGACGAATGATCTAGGTAGCCTGAAATATTTTTTAGAGATCGAGGTACTCCGCTCGAAAAGAGGAATCTACATTTATCAACGAAAGTACATGCTGGACTTGCTAAAGTTGGTATGGTGGACTGCAAGCCTAGTGATACTCCAATTGTGGTGAATCACCAACTTCAGATGGTGGAAGGGGGCATGCCTACTGATAAAGAACAATACTAGAGACTAGTGGAAAAGTTAATATACTTGTCCGCATAAGGCCAGATGTTGCATATGACGTGGAAGTTGTAAATCAGTTTATGCATCTACCTCAGAATGAACACATGGAAGCAGTCATGAGAATAGTGTGATATTTAAATGGCACACCATGTCCGGAGATTGTTTTGGAAGGAATAGTCATCTTGATATTGAGCTAGTCACCAACATCAACTGGCAGGAAGTCCAAAGGACAGATGATCTACTTCAACGTTATTTGCCTTAATTAGAGAAAATCTAGTAACGTGAAGAAGCAATAAGCAAAATGTGGTAGCGTTGTCTAGTGAGAGATGGATTCATGGGTATCGCTAAAGGAATAACGGAGATATTATAGATACAGAAGTTAATGGTTTTGGTTGTCCAACTATGCTTTCGACGCGGTTGATGTGCGATAATAAAGCATCTATTAGCATTTCTGAGAATCCAGTTCAGCATGATCGAATTTGACGGTGAACCTAATCTGTTCGAACATGTTCTCATGCTGTGACCCTCCTTCTGGCATAACTTGCATATGTGCAGCTGATTGTGCTTACTCGTCTTTTGGACTCTCGCCCTCCTATCTTTTTGCAATGTCATCAACTGCGGCTCACCAGCAGACCTTTTCCTCAGTGTCTTAGGTCTGTCAGTTTTCCTTCGGACGATTGGTGTCACAATCGGCTCACGTCCAGAATCAGGTAACTGGGTGAGTCCCACACACAGAGGCATTGCAAGCTCATACACTTTCATATAAGTGCTTACATAGTAGCACCGATCCACATAATCGACTGCATCCTCCTGATCAAATGCAATAGCAGCACATGCATGGGAGCATGAAATGCCAGTTAAATCCCAATTCCTACATGAACAAGTGTGTTCTCTTAGGTCAACAACAAAATTATTCCCATCAAATTGCTGAAATTGGAATTTCTTCACATCAGCCTTATAAGGTATACAATCTGCAGAGGCCTCAATTGTCTTCGTGAGCCTTCTCATTATCCTCGGGCATATCTTCATTCCTTTCCACTTGTTATTCGGCCTTTCCCTATTTTCCTGAAATTTGCTCATATGGTTGTGTCGTATCCATTCAAATATTGACAAAAGTGGCAACTCTCTAGCATCACAAAGTGCAGCATTGTAGCTTTCGCACAAGTTATTGAGAATTGTGTCACACTTAGACATTGAGCTAAGATGAGACTTGCTCTACTGTCATAAAATCCACAACTGTGGTTGCTATTGCAGCCTCGTACAATGCACGTTTCAGTGAGATGTTGTTGTATCTAGCCAATACCCAATTAGCGCGCAAGTGTCTGACACAAAAACAGTGATGTGCTGCTAGAAACACTTCCTCGCATGTTTGAATAAGGCCTTTTTGTTTGTTTGAAATGATCGTCCATTCGTAATCCATCAATATACCTAAGTCCTCTTTCAATTTAACAAGAAACCACTCCTAGGAATTGTATGTCTCACCCTCAACGGCTGCATGGGAAATGGAAAACAAACTGTTGTTCGGATCTAATCCCACATCTGTAAGTAACATACCACCGTACTTAGACTTCACATGGCATCCATCAATGCCAAATATCTCTCTATACCCATTCACAAACCCTTTCTTCATCGGACTTATACAGTAATACATGTGTTGAAACCGCGATTGGTCTACAATTAGAGGTATATTAGTTGACCTAAGGATCATGTGTTCATTCCTCAACTGCACGTCTTCATTTGTGGTGATCGATGTCTTCACAGTAATACTACTGTCCGGATCAATCCTTTTCGTTTCATCAATGTAATTCCATATAAAACTGTATTCATCTTCCTCTTTTTTCCTAACAAGTTGCAACACCTTTTGCTTTGCCGTGAATGCTTGACATTTACTCACATGGCATTTCATCTCATTCATAACTCTCTTTCTGAAACTTTCCAAACTTTGTTTAGGGTTGGTAGTGAAATCTTGCATGTACTTCTTTCCTAACTATCCAGAAGTTATGCTTTCATTTTTTGCACTGAAGTTGCATGAATGAATTGAGTCCATGCTCCTAACCTCATTAAACCCAGTTTTCCTATTCAAAGCCACATGTATGTCCTAATTGCAGCCAATGATTTTGCACTTTGCACAACATCTCAGTTCTCACTTCTATATATGACAGCTGATCTACCATTCCTTATGGAATACATATTCAAGGCTTCTTTAAATGTCTCAAAGCTGGTAAACAACATCCTACATGCAAACTGAGGATTTTCCATATATGTCCTCGTGTTAAAAACATTGCCAACGTGCTCAGCTTCTTCGTCGCTCAAGACTAACTCTTTGTCTCCGTCATCAGTTGCTTCATCAACACTCTTAGATGCTACATTGTTTACATCTTTACTCGGCCCATCATATTCATTGTTCCGGTCAACATTTACATGAGATATGCCTCCTCGTCTTCATCATTCCTATCATTATACAATTATGTTTCATGACTATATTCTGAATCACTCATTAATAGAACATCCATACCATCATCATTTTCAGTAACATTGACTCTATCATCCTCATTCTTTTCATTCCCATTCGACTCAACATCATCACTGCCCTCATGATCACCACAATTCTCATCATCACTTAGCTTTTCAGCTTGCATATCGAGAACGCCATGTTCCAGCCTATTATGTGGAACAATATGCTCCACATACAAGCGCATAACCCTAGCTGATTCAATGTAACTTTTGACTGCATTATATAAGTCACTATGTGTCTTTAATTGAGCAAACTTATTTTTTATACGTGTGTAACACCTCTTTGAACCAAATACTCCAGCTTCTTCGCACATTTCACCCAAGTAAATTAAGGACATCTCATCAGCAACCACATAATTATATATGCAGGTGTGTCCTTCTAGGTAAATTGCCTTACCAGTATTAAGTAATAATCTGCCATAATGAAAAACAACATTAAACTCATCACTTGCGGGATCTGTAAATAAACAAGTGAGACACATTGAACACATTAAAATCATACTTCACATCAAATACTACTTCAGATAAAATCTGCCTTTACTTTCCATAATTCTAGACATACACTATACTCAACAAATCACACCTTTAAACCTACTTACTAGTCATGCTCATCAACAAGAACATTAATATACTCAAAAACAAAAGACCATCCATGCCATTCAAACCACTAACCTGGACATGCAACTTCATTTTTTCGTCAATCAAACACAAAAGAATGAATGCATCAACAAAATCAAAAATTATACTACAGATGAAAAATAAAAAATATCTTTTTTTCTCAATATACAGAGGGTGCTCGTCCTTTGCTTTTCCTGTAAGCCTTAAAGTCACCTCCGCCCTTTTTTTCTTCGCTGCTGCAACTCCACCAACACAGATAATGATGCAAAATCAATACCAATCAACTTACAGTGTTCCAACACAGAGTCAGATTGTCGGATTCTTCAAGAAATGTTGCACAATTTCGTTAATTTGGGGCTGCACCCTTTTTACGGTTGCAGACTATTAACGGGAAAATGAGAGAGGGCGGCTTTTGACTTTTTTGCCTTTATTATTGAGAATATTGATACACAACCGTGGTTAAAGTCGGGTTAAAAGTGGGGTTAAGTCAGATCAACGGTCGATTTGAGCAGTCAACTGTAAACCAACAGGTCATCCGGATGACGGGTGTTAATTTCACCGATAAGTATGGTTGTCCACAGAATTAGCTTAAAATACAGATGCTATTTAAAACTTTGTAGAAAAGATAGATACCAGTATCATTAATATCACTGCCTCAGCTAACCTTTCAGTTTTTCCCCGGGGTTTGGTTTGTAAGGCCTTTCACTTCCTCCTCCTCTCTTGTTTACCGCTTCTTTCTACCGCCACACTGTTATCTTCTCTCTCTCTCTTTTTGTGCGTGTTTTTGTTGGATGACAGGGCATGCGCCTCCATCACTAGCGCCATCACCACTGTGTCTCTTTATCCACCCTAGGGTTTTCCATTAGGGTTTTCCGAGCTGGATTTCCATCTGTTCACCTCCTCCCCATCACCACGCGCTTACGCTGGTGATTTAGCGGCTTTGTTGATTAGTTATTCATTCTCGATCTTTACACCCACCTTCCATCATTGATTCAAAGTCTTTAATTTTAAGCAACGCCCTCTTTTTTCCGCTTGTAAATCTTGGATACGTTTCTCAATAATTTGCTTGCCTAAACTTAGGTTTAGGGTTTCCTAGAATTCCTTCTTGTGATTTTATATAGCGGATCTCTTTTATGAGTTGCTCTCCGAAGTCTATCCGACTAGGGCTGGGCTGAGGCTGGGACCCGCCCTTGTTGTTAATTTTTGAATGGCATTAGGGGACTTAATGGCTTCCAGGTTATCTCAGAATCATTTCGAAGAATGTGAGAATATTACTAACAGCAGTACCAACCCCGATCAAGATCAAGCGGAGCCGAGTGTTAGAGACTCCGAGACAGCTAGTAGTAGTTATGGTGCTTCTGTAGCGTTGGTGACGACAAGTATGACCTATCTGCCTCAGACTCTGGTGTTGTGTGAGCTGCGGCATGAGGCTTTTGAGAGCTCTGTACCGTCTGGCCCAGTCGATAGTGGCTTTGTTTCTAAATGGCGGCCTAGGGAACGAGTAGTTCTTCTTTCTCTGTTCTGAACAAAATTATTTGTTTGCGCAGGCACTCCAGTGTATCACTGTCAATATCAAAGTCTGTTCTTTGGCTGTTAATTTGTCTTCTTATTGTCTTTCCTCTTGAAATTAATTTAGACGCAATCAATTATCATCCAATCATTTAGTTTTAGAAAGGCACATACTTATTTAGCTTAATATTGCGCATGTGTAAAGCAGTATTAAGTGTGTAAAGCAATATTAAATGCCTAAATGTTTAGCAACCATTTCATGCAGGTTTATGATATTAGTTTAAACTTGCAAGTTTTTTTGATTTCGGGTGGTTGAAATGGTGTAACAGTAACACTAAAACATGGATAATGTGCCGTGATTATCTTGAACCAAACCACATGGCAAGAATCTCGGATGAGCTTTAGTTTTGTGTGGTGATGGATAAGTTATGTGTTTTTGGATATGTTTCCTATTGTTTTAGCATTTAAACTGTCAGTATGTGTACTCATTTCCACAAAACTCAAACATCTTATAGCTTATACACATTTGTTGCAGATGAAGACAGGATGTGTCGCCCTTGTTATGTGTCTAAACATAAGTGTTGACCCGCCTGATGTGATAAAGATATCTCCTTGTGCTCGGATGGAGTGTTGGATCGGTGAAATCTTTATCCTTGTGATTTTCATTACAGCCTGTCTCCCTGTTGGTTGACTGGCTGGAGGACTTATGGAACGGTGTAACTAGATTCCTGTTCCTTCTTTTTTTTTGTCAACCGAGAGATGCTTCTGAGATATTGTGCCATGTCATAAAAAGCAACTTCTGATTTGTTTCAGATTTTCTGCAGCCCTAATTTAACTTCTTTTTTCTTCTTACTATTAGTTTTTATCTTTATTCATGTGTAGAAGATTGACTTTTATGCCTCATCATCGTAATTTTTTTAAAGAAGGAAAACCAAAGGCGCATACATAGTTGGCAAACATCCCTCTTATTTTCTCTCTCTGTGTTGTAATTAGCGTTAGTTGATCTGTATCTGACTATTGGCTATCTTAAGATTAATGTTTACATTTTAGAATTCTGATTAGGTTCTTTTGGGGGGGGGGGGGGGGGGATGTTCGAAGTTGGTGCATAAATCATTCTGGTGGTGTTAGTAACAATCATAATTAGCATCATGAGTGGAGTTGTTTAGCCATGCATTTGGCTTTAATTCTGCTAAATCTAAAAGTTTATACCCCGCCACACCTCCAAAAAAATTAAAAAAAAATTGCAGCTGCTCCTTGTTGAAGAAAATATGTTGAGACAAAACTTTCTGCTTAATGTGTTACAGTTCAATTCTGCAATGTTCATAAGAACACTGGTTAATGCTTTAAACTTTTTTTTTTTGGTAAGTAGAATGCTTTAAACTTGAACTGTTCTCAGTTTAGATCTTTGCTTTAACACCTGTTAGGTAATTTTTTGCTCATGCATTCTGCATGTTGTAATGATAGGATGTTTATGTTTGCTTTATAGTTTATTCCAATTTATTTATTGATGTAGATCCATTCGCAATGGCACCCCAAAAAGCGCTCGAAACTATCGGGAAAACATTAAACCTGCAGTATGAGAGGTGGCAACCGAGAGTAAGGAGTTCTTTTCAGTCATCATCTTAACCCCTTCCGTTCTTTCTTTTCCTCCTTTCCTTTTCTAAAAAAATGAATCCCTGCTGCGGCAGTGTCTTCGTACTAGCTGTTCTATCGGTTAATTTGAAAACTTTTCTGTTTTTCAGGCTCGCTATAAGATTTCCTTAGATCCCACTGTGGATGAAGTCAAGAAACTCTGTACGACATGTCGAAAGTATGCAAAGTCCGAGAGGGTTTTGTTTCATTATAATGGACATGGAGTTCCAAAGCCCACTGCTAATGGAGAAATTTGGCTTTTCAACAAGGTTTAATAAATTTATAGCGGTAGACAGTGTTGTTTTTACCGGTTTTCCTCTTTCTCATATGGTGTTATCTTGCAGAGCTATACTCAGTATATTCCTTTACCAATCAGTGACCTTGATTCCTGGTTAAAGACGCCATCAATATATGTTTTCGATTGCTCTGCTGCAGGGATGATTCTGAATACCTTTATAGAGGTGCCTTGCATGATTGATTTAGTATCTTCCACATACCATAAAGATCATTTGGCTCTTTTTTCCCTTTTCGTATTTGATGAATTAGATATTATCTTCTCACAGCTGCAGGATTGGAACGGATCTTCATCTGGTCCATCTTCCAGGGATTGTATCTTGCTTGCAGCTTGTGAAGCACATGAGACCCTGCCTCAGAGTGCTGAATTTCCAGCCGATGTGTTCACATCTTGCCTGACAACTCCTATCAAAATGGCATTGAGATGGTAATAAAACACATCAATTATCCCCCGTTCTCCAACCCCCCAACCAGGGTGGTCAAGAGGTAGGGGGAGATTTCCCTCACTTGGTAGTTTCCACCTAGCTTCTTTTGTGCCCTAATTTCTGTCAATAGATTTTGGTCAACTTAAACCATGTTTCTGTCATCACTAGTTTGATTTAACTTATTTATAAACCTAAATAGCTTGGTTGACTAGGACACTCTCTTACCATTCATATACATTCTCACATAGGCACGCCTGTATACATTCATACATATAGATACATGTATGTATGTATACACACACACACGTGTATATACATATATATATACATATATATGTATCTGTGTATATATATATACATGTATGTATATATATATGTATATATATGCATGTCTATGTATATGCATGTGTATGTGTATATATATGTATATATGTATATATGCATATATGTAAATATGTTTAAGCTTATGTAATTGTCTATGCAGTGTTTTATCATCTCTGATTGTATCAGTCATGAGGTTATGCCTTGTAACTGTTGATCAGCATGGCCGCGTGCAAGTTTTTTTTCCTTTCTTTTTCCTGTTTTTGGAATGTGAATTTGCATTTATTAATGCATATGTTTGCTGAATGTTATTCATGTCGGTCAAGTCATCCTCAACTGGTTTACTTTGTCAAAGTTGAATACTTTTTGGACGTGATTAGGTTTTGTTCTGCCTAGGATTGTACATTGCTATTATCTTATGGTTTCTTCTGTTGTTTGTTTCTGTTCAAATATGTGTTTGTTTCGTACTTGAATTCTGTATCGTATCTTCAGGTTTTGTACCCGCTCATTGCTTCGTGAGTGTCTTGATTACTCTCTGATAGATAAAATTCCTGGCCGCCAAACTGATCGCAAGACACTTCTTGGGGAATTGAACTGGATTTTCACTGCTGTGACTGACACAATTGCCTGGAATGTTCTTCCACATGGTAAGTCTTGTGTTAGTCTTTATTCATATGAATTACTGGTCAGACACATAACCGTAACTTTAACTTGAAACCCTACAGATCTTTTTCAGAGATTGTTCAGACAAGATTTGTTAGTGGCAAGTCTGTTTAGGAACTTTTTGCTTGCTGAAAGAATCATGCGCTCTGCAAATTGTTCTCCTGTTTCTCATCCAATTTTGCCACTTACACATCAGCATCACATGTGGTAACTTGTTTTCTTGTATATAACATTGAATTAGTTAACTTAGATTGCTTTGATTGAACTTTGATGTCTGTAAAATGTTAATCTCCGCACGTTGTCAGGGATGCTTGGGATATGGCCGCAGAAATATGTCTTTCTCAGCTGTCGACGCTGGTTAATGATCAAAACACAGAATTTCAGGTATACATGTTATCATGTCTATTCTCTTTGAGTGATGATCTGGGTTAGTCCATCTATGGGCTTGATATGTTGTAATTGTATGATTAGCCTCCTGAAAGAGGTTAAGGATAGGATGTTATGGTGGGGGTTATAAGCAAACAGAGGTTCTATCTGATTGTTGGAAACTCTGGACGCTTGTTGTATGCCTGCTCATTTTTCAAAAGACTGCCTTCTCATTGTGTGATTTGAAGCCTTTTCAATAGAATAGGCTCTACGTTTTGGGTTTTTGGGGACAATTACCATACTAAATTTCAAAAAGAAATGGCATGGCTTGTTGTTTCGGCCACAATGGTATATGGTAGGAATGGAACCAAAGGTTCCACGCTAATGCATGTGTAGGACCTGTTTTGAGAGCATGAGGTTCTCAATAGCACAATACTGTATCTCTTCCCTTAGGGAGGTGTTAAAATAGAAAAATATGCCGTGGGTGTAACTTATTTATTTAATTCTCGTGGTTGCTTCAAAGTCAAGTTCTTGTTGATCCGTAATTATGGTTAGTAACAAAGTTTTACACTAGTTGTGAACTTAGCACAACCCTCCTTTGTTATCTGAGTTTGGGACTGACAAGTAAAAAACACGACCAATGTATCTAAAAATCAATTTGGATTTGTGTACATTATAGAATAATTAAGTTAAACAATAAAGGTCTAGGAGCGAGTGATTGAGAAAAGACTTTACAAAAAGACTACTATATCTGTAAATCAATTTGTATTTATGTTGGGAAGGTAAACGAGGGAGGCTATTAATTTCTTAAGAAGAATAATAGAGAGAGATTGAGAAAAAAAAAGCAAATTCGCATTTGGTTTTCATTGACTTGGACAAGACATACGATAAAGTCTCATGAGAGATACTGTATATAGTGAAAAGAAAGGTGGTAGAGTAGCATATATAGAAAGTATTAAAGATTGTATAAGAATGCGAAGACTAATCCTAGAGTTTTTTATTAGAGTGAGTTTACACCAAGAATCTGCATTAAGTCCATACTTATTTGCTTTAGATATAGATGAGCTCATTTGACATATTTAAGATAGAGTTCAGTGGAGTATGTTATTTGCAGATGACATTTTGCTGGTTGATGAGAATGTTGGCGGGAGACACTGAAGGAAAATTGCTTCAAATTAAGGCGAAACAAGACATAATATGTGAAATTTAATTTTAGCAACAGAAGAATGATCTTGGAACCTTGTGAGATAGTGGAAGACCAAGAGATTCAAATGTGTGAGAGTTTTATGTATTTAGGATCTGTATTCCAGAAAGATAGAGAAATTGATAAGGGTGTGAATCACATGGTACAAGCATGGTAGTTAAAATGGAGAAGTGCATCAGGTTTTTTGAGATATGGAAGTACTTTTAAAGCTTGAAGGAAAGTTTTACAGGATAATAGTAAGACTTGCCTTGCGGTATGGGTCTGAACTTTGAGCAGTCAATTATGGACATGAACAAAGATGTGAGTGGAGGAAATGAGAATGTTAAGAGGGATGTGTGAACATACAAGGAAGGATAGAATACGAAATAAACATATAAGTAGAAAGGTTGGGATGACTCACATAGATAAAAAAAATGAAGAAGTCAATATTAAAATGATATTGACATGTGCAAAGGCGTCGTGCATCTGTTAGGTGGTGCGAGACAATGGGGTGCATTTTAAATATGGGAGAGAGACCAAAAAAGACATAGAAAGAGACAATAAAGAAGGATATAACTTATATGACTATTTGGGAGTATATGGTTAGTGATAGAGAACAATGAAGACAATTGATTCATGTAGCCGATGTTATATACATGATATAAGATTTAAGTAAGAATTTTAGGTACTTTGGTGTGAATTACGGTTGAGATGATATGTTAGTTTTTGTAAGATACGTACTCTAAAAGCGCATATTAAGCATTAGATATTAGAAGACACAAAGAAGGTAGGATTTAGATTACGAGGGTATTAGAAGACGCACAAAGAGGGTAGGATTTATGTTACGAGTCAAAAACAAAAAAACAAAAAACTAAAACTAAAAAAAATTAAAAGTAAAGCGCAAGAGCAACGATTGATCCATATAGCCGATCCTACATATTGGAAAAAAGACTTAGCTGTTGTGTTGTTGTTATGGTTGCTTAACGGCGAAGGTTGTTAGGGTAGCTTAATCCATATGACTCGTTACTTCCGATTGGATTGAAATCATTGCTAATTTGCAAAAGTGGCCGACGTGTAGTTTTCCTCAGCAACCTGCTTCAATGTTTGGTTTCCACAAGTTGTGCTGCATGTTAGTAATCTTTTTTACCTTTTTCATGATGCAGCCCAGCCCTTTCTTTACGGAGCAATTGACAGCTTTTGAGGTATGGCTTGATCATGGATCAGAAAATAAGAAACCGCCAGAGCAGCTGCCCATTGTTCTTCAGGTGAGGCCTTTATACATTTTAAATTACTCGTGTTCTTTTTTGGGTAGTACCGCATCCTTTCCGGTCTCTTAGCCCTTTGTGCAAAACTTTGTACAAAAGGATCTTGGAGATGTCTTCTATAATAAGCAGATGTACAGCAAAAAAAAGGGATAAAATCTAATAAACAACAGGGAGATAAATAACTGCGGGTTTACTTCTGAATTGTGAAGCAAAAATATTGTAAAAGCCTGTTTGACTTTTTTCTGGATATGAGATAATGCTTGAGACTAACTGGAAATGATCTAGGGAAGATGGTCTGAGCATAGCCGGGTTTTGAATATTCTTTCTAGAATACGTCAAGCTGGAGCGTGTTTTATTTGCTCAGTCCATAAGGATGGTGGTGCTCGAGTCTACACATACACAGTCCTGATATGATCGGTGTCTTTTCCCAGTATCCTTTTATATGCAAAGTTTTATGCATAATTTTTTTACTTGGTTGGTATGATTTCTGAAATAATTGTTATTATCAGTTTGTACTTCCTAGTATTGGCTGCTACAATTGATTATTCTGGTTCTTTGACTTATACCCTGAAAAGTCGATGTTGTAAACTTATCAAAGTTATTGTGTTTCTGCTAAATAGTCTGGACTTAATTCTTTTATGTGGTGGACTTTATATTGTCGTTTGTTGTTGTTGTTGTTGTTGTTGTGGTGGTGGTGGTGGTGGTGGTGGTGGTTGTTGTTGTTGTTGTTGTTATTATTATTATTATTATTATTATTATTACCACCAGTATTTGGCCCGTGTCTTACCTTATGTTAAAGAGCCAAAAATCACTCACAGAATTAATAAAATATCTGCTCTTCCTGGTTTATTTCTTAAGTTTAAAAGCAAGCTTATAGTGAAATTTGGGCTCCACGCACGAGTGTTTATGAAGCTTTTTTATCATCACCACCACCACCACTATTATCTGGCCTGTGTCTTACCTTATGTTAAAGAGCCAAAAATCACTCACAGAATTAATAAAATATCAGCTCTTCCTGGTTTATTTCTTAAGTTTAAAAGGAAGCTTATAGTGAAATTTGGGCTCCACATTTACAAAAACAAAAAAAAAAAAAAAAGAAATTTGGGCTCCACACACTTGAGTGTTTATGAAGCTTTTTTATGCTTGTCTTGGAAGGTTTTTACCTGTACCAAGGATACATCTGAATTGCTGAGGGCTTTAGTGTTTTCAAGTATCTGATTAAATTTTCATGGGTTTTCCCGACTTTGCTCAAAGTTGTGGAATCTTATAGGGGTAATTGGACTTTGTTCAAGCATGTTGTTTGAGGTGTATTGACCATATGTTCTTGCCTTGGTAAGAGGAGTAGCTTTTGAAGTAGCGCCTTTTTGTCTGAAAATGGTGTCTCATGATTCCAGATATTCCTTAGGTTTTAAATGGAAATTACTGTGTGAAGAAGTTTACTTTTCGTTGTTTGTTTAACAAGTCGGAACCTTATTTTGCTTCTAAGGGTGAATACTGGAGTTCATGTTTCCTTGGATTTTCATTATAAAAGTACACCTTAAATCAGGGAATAGGAAATTTTTTAAACTAATTCAGGCCTGGCGCCAGTTCCATGCATGTATATGATCATTTGGCTAATTTGGAATGTACTTTCCTCTTTTCTCTTCGTTTCAACCTTTTTCTATGGAGGGGATGGTACTGGTACTCTAAGTGGTTCTGTTTTCTACTGTTCTATTAAATGGATTGTTAGTCTCAGTCTGTTGATCTGGCTGATATCTTGGTTTTGTTGCAAATTGTTTGCAATGCTGCTTCAGTTTCATGTTTTTAGTGATGAATTTATGTTGGTATGGTTTCTCTTTAATATTAGGGCTGAATTTGTTTGTCTTCAGGTTTTGCTGAGTCAGTGCCACAGATTTCGGGCTCTGGTCCTTCTTGGAAGATTTCTTGACATGGGACCTTGGGCTGTAGATCTGGTACTGACTTGTAGACTATTGATTCTTGTAATTTTCTCTTTGTTTCTGTTGATTAGTTCCGCTGGTTCACAATATTACTCATCAACTTGTTTTTTCTTCTTATAGGCATTATCTGTAGGTATATTTCCTTATGTTCTGAAGCTCTTGCAAACCACTACTCCAGAACTTAGGCAAATTCTGGTGTTCATTTGGACAAAGATTCTAGCACTTGACAAGGTGCGTTCACAGAGCTTTTGTTGCATCCTTGGATATGCTTTGTGTTAAACTTTAAAATTCTTTGGACACTCTGCATCTACTTACAAAATGTATTTGTTCTCTGTGGGTCAATAGTCTTGTCAGGTAGATATTGTGAAAGATGGTGGACATGTGTACTTCATCCGGTTCCTGGACAGCATTGAAGCTTTTCCTGAGCAACGTGCAATGGCTGCATTTGTTTTGTCTGTTATTTTAGACGGTCACAGACGTGGTCAAGAAGCTTGTATTGAAGCAGGACTTATGCAAGTCTGTTTAAGGCACCTCCAAGGTTCTAGCCCAAACGATGCACAGTCAGAATTCTTGTTTATGCAGTGGCTGTGCCTGTGTCTAGGGAAACTGTGGGAGGATTTTCCAGAGGCACAAATGCTGGGGCTACAGGCTGATGTCTCTGCTGTGTTAGCTCCTTTACTTTTGGAGCCCCAACCTGAGGTCTATGCTTCTCCTATTTGTGAACAGAAAGATTGCCTGCTTTCCCCCCTTTTTTGGTGGGAGTTCGTAACTTTCTTCACCAATTTGACTCTGGTAAAGGTTGTTTCAGGTCCGAGCTGCTGTTGTTTTTGCACTGGGAACTAGCATTAATATTGTGAATGATGCTTCTAGGGATGGTGCAGGAGGAGATGAAGAGTGTGATAATGATGAAAAAGTTAGGTCTCAGGCAAGCATCATCAACAGCCTCTTGAGTGTTGTTTCTGATGGAAGTCCTCTGGTTCGAGCAGAGGTCGCTGTAGGTACGAATTTCTAGATTGCTCTTCTAAAGACCTTTGTTGTAAAGCAGTCGAAACGGTGTATCCCTGGCTGGTAAAACAATCTTCATCCTCTAGTATATAATTTGCATGTAGCTTTTCTGCACTTAGTCTCTCAATCTCTCAATCAGCCTTTGGTTTAGAAGAGCAACAAAATCAATGTACCGCTGACCCTTGGAATTGTCCTCTAAATCATACGGATTTAGTCCAGGGAAAAAAGTTTGATTGTGGTTAGGGCATAACTGCTGTGGTTTTTCTTTTTTCTTTTTTGTAAATTAGGGTGGTCTCAGTTTTTGGTGCACGATTTTTTTTATATATAATCTTTTTTAGCTAATTATCTTTTGTTACATGCATGTGACCTTTGTTTCTGATATATGTTGCTTAAAAGTAAACTTAAACTTCTTTTCTCTTTCTAATTTTTTTTTTCCATTTTTGATTTTGATGATTTACAACAAATTATAAAAATATGTAGTATAAAATATTTAACATGATAATCGTTTTAATCATTATAACCCCTTTTTAATATAAGGTAATTAATTATTACTCCCTTCGTTCCAAGAACATTGTTTAGTTTCAATTTTGGTTTTGTCCTTAAAATATTGTCCATTTTCCAAAAATAATAATACATTTGTAGTCAAAGTTTCCTAATACCCTTTCAGTTAACACTTGCATGATGTCTCTAGTTTACCTCACTTAATCAAGGGTAAAAAGTGGAATAATAATTAAAATAGTTTGACTTTCTTAAAATATGCTCTAAATCAAACTAGGAGAATATTTTTAGGATGGAGGGTATATAAATTATGTGACCATTTTATGCAAAAGTTATTTTTCCTTGTGTTGGATAAATGTAAAAGTGAAACAAAATAGAATGTGCATTAGGGATAAATGTAAAAGTGAAAAAAAAATAGAAGGTGCATTAGGGAGCGAATGGAGTCATAAATGGAAAAAAATAAAGTAGGGGAAAGAACAATATCTAAGGTTCTCTGTGTGTGCTAATCATCTTTCTTCTTTTCTTTTTTTTCCGTTTCTCACTCTACACGCCTCCAAAAAAAAGTTTTGATTCACCTTTTTAACTTTACTTTTCATCCAAAAGAAATAACTTTGTACAAATTAATGACATTTAGTTTTTAGAAACCGATTACCTCATTTTAAAGAGCGTGTTTCAAAGATTAAAACAAGATTGATGTTGAATATTTTATATTATCTATATTAATAACTCAAAAATAGAAATCAAATATTTTTTTACATCATCATAATGAAAAAACATATGAAAAATGAAAAATACATTGCGAACTGACTATGGCTTTTTTCCAAAGGTACATTTGGCATATTTCTCTGAATGTTGAATTTGAGTTTGGTTCGCATCTCCAGGGTTTGTTGAAATGGTTACTCCTGCTGTCATTTAATTATGTTTCTTATTTCAATGTCATTGTAGCTGGTTGGTTTTGCTGGTTTAGAACAAATGCTTGTGGTCATGGAATTGATTCTTCTTTCTGTACAAGTCTGTTTGAGATGGATTTTGATTTTGCATCCATTTGCAGCTCTTTCTCGGTTTGCTTTTTGCCACAGCAAGCATTTGAAATCAGTTGCTGCTGCATATTGGAAGCCACAGCATAATTCTGTGCTCACTTCCTTGCCTTCTTTTGCGGTGAAAAACCCTGGCAGCGGCTACTCAACCCCAACTCAGAACTTGTCACATGGAAGTATCATTCCTTCAACAGTGGCTCCTTTGCTGAGGGCTGGAGAAAACAGCCAGTCTGTAGTTCGCGATGGAAGGGCCGCTAGCAGTAGTCCCCTGGGGACACCTGGCATCATGCATGGATCTCCTTTATCTGATGGCTCATCTCAACATTCTGATTCTGGCATGCTTAATGAATGCATTAGCAATGGGTTGGTTAACCATGGAAGGCCTAGACCACTTGATAATGCTGTCTATTCGCAATGTGTGTTGGCAATGTGCACACTAGCTAAGGACCCATCACCACGCATTTCGAGCCTTGGCCAAAGAGTACTATCTATTATTGGCATTGAGCAAGTGGTTTCAAAATCAGTGAAATCCGCTGGTGGTAGTGCTCGTCAAGGTGGACGCTCAGCTACCTCTGGCACCAGTTGCGCTGGTCTAGCTCGTTCATCATCTTGGTTTGACATGAATGGAGGTGAAATATCTGCAGACTATTTCCAATTGTTTTCCATTTTCTTTTGTTGTCGTTTTGTCTTTGCATTCTTTTTTAAGTCTCACATTATTTTGAAGCTGATATTTATTTTCTTTTAGATGTATTTGAATTTTCTGACTTCTAGCTTGTTCTTAGTGTTCTCTTAATGGACTTGTATTTCATTTGATCTGTTGTGGCAGTTCATTTGCCATTGACGTTTAGGACTCCTCCAGTGAGCCCTCCGAGAACTAGCTACTTAACTGGAATGCGAAGAGTTTATTCACTGGAGTTCAGGCCGCATATGATGAATTTGTCTGAATCAGGATTAGCTGATCCTCTTTTAGGTACTGCTGGATCATCGGGAGCTTCAGAATGCAGTTTTCTTCCTCAATCTACCATTTACAACTGGAGTTGTGGCCATTTCTCAAAGCCAATTCTCACAGTTGCAGATGACAGGGAAGAAATTCTCGCCCGGAGAGAAGAGAGGGAGAAACTGACATTAGAAAATATCACTAAATGTCAACGTCCTTGTGAGTTTCATCATTGCGTAATTCACATGTTTCCCTTATCTATTTTCTGGGTGTGATTGGGCGTGGTTGGTGAATCTAATTCTGCGTATGTCCAAAAAGTACTTTATTGGTGTGGTACTTCGAACATTTGTTGGTAAAATGTATCTCAAATATGTTGCAAGGGCCAGGATTGATTGGAGAAAATGCAGTCATTGCAAGTTTTGAGACATTCCAAAAGAAAGTAGGGAAACCTATTGGGATGAGGGAGTAAACCACTAGCTTTAGTTTCGTATGAAATCTGTGGTCATCTCCAACTCAGCTGAGGAAATAGAATCATTTCTTGTGATATCTTGAAATTTTAGATTATGCATCGTTGGATACCAAGTTAATGCTTCTTCTCTGACAATAACCATGATTCTTGTGATATCTGACACTTTCTTGTGACCTTTATTCAGCAGTTAACAAGTTACACAATCAAATCGCCAGTTGGGATACAAAATTTGAGACTGGGACTCGATCTGCCTTACTGCAGCCTTTCTCACCTGTGGTGGTTGCTTCAGATGAGAATGAATGGATAAGGTGAGTTGTCGTGATGAAAAATTCTCTCTCTCTCTCTCTCTCTCAACCCTAACTCACCCCTCAAACACGCACACAAAAGAACTTAGTTCCCTCTTCTTTTTTTCTGTTTTTGACTCGGCACAAACAACTTTTGCATAAAACAATGACATTATTAACGAAAACTAATTATCTTTTGTTAAAGAGCGTGTTATGATGATTAAAATGAGTAGCATATGAATATTTTATGTTATATATTTTGGATAATCTTTTTACATTGTCAAATTAGAAAATGAGAAATAAAAAGAAAGTTGGAAAAATAACAGAGGCTTAAGAGTTTCCTACTCAGTTTTTTCCGTTAGCTGTAGTTCACTTTGTATAGTTACAGAAGCTTTACGGCTAGTTTCAAATCTTGTCAGTGGCCTTTTCTCTACGTGATTGTTATCATTGTTTGTGCTGGCAACGTAGTAGTAAATAGCAAATGTCTTTGTCGGTGATTAGCTTGGGAAAGAAAGGGAGTTCTCTGTTTGTTGTCTGTTCCCTCTCTCTCTCTCTCTCTCTCTCTCTCTTTCTATATATATATATATATATATATATATATATATATATATATATATATATATATATATATATATATATACATACATACATATGTATATACATACACATCTATCTAGATATTATACATACATACATAGATATATACATACATATATGTATGTATATATACACACACATATATATATATATGTGTGTGTGTGTGTATATATACACATATATATATACATGTGTGTGTGTGTGTGTGTGTATATCCCTCACACCCCTCCACCGCGTGTGTGTATGGATAGATACACATATATACATGCATACACGCATTTGCACCGTGCATATGTCTTTATATGTATGTTTGTGTATGTGCACATGCGTAATCTTATTCCCTTTTTTGGGGGGGTATACTGGGGAGCAGGGGCAGTGTTGTTTTGGTGCACATTTATCTTTAGTTTCTACCTCTTTGGAATGGCTGTTGGAGGGCAATAAAGTTTCAAGTTCTTGGTCAGGAAGGAGAGGCGGCTTTGCCGTTGTTTTGGGTGCCTGTTTTGGATATCCCAGTACTTGTGGTCACTAAATTGAAGCTTGTAGATTTCCTTGTTTTTCTTTCAGTTGTATTTGCTGATGTGTAGAATTCAAAGACCTTTTGTTTTTAAGGGTATGGAATTACGAGGAGGCTACATTGCTCAACAGCTTTGACAATCATGATTACCCTGATAAAGGAATTTCAAAGCTTTGTCTTGTGAACGAGCTGGACGAGAGGTTGCTTCTCGTTGCGTCGAGTAAACTTCGCATTTCTCTATTAGCATTATGGATGCGTTTCATTCTAGAATGCATGTATGGCTGTCTGCAAATAGATATATATAGATATTTAAATTCCAATTGTACACCTAACACAATATCTCTCTAGGTGACGGCAATATCCGGATATGGAAGGATTATAGTTTAAAAGCCCGACAGAGATTAGTTACAGCATTCTCTTCGATTCAAGGTCACAGGCCAGGTGTGCGGAGTGTGAATGCTGTTGTTGATTGGCAGCAGCGGTCTGGGTACCTGGTATTATTCTTATTGTTCTCGCTTTGCATGAGGCGCATGCAAATGCATCTATCATGATTTTATCACCTTTCTCTAAAACTTGAATTTTACAAATAAAGCATATTACATGGTTACCATTATGATAGGCATTTCCATAAGATATGCAAAAGCTTTGCAGCTATAAGAACACTAGGCCTTGCCTAAAGCAAGTAGCAACAAATTCCAAAGTCTGAGGGCAAAAACCTAAGTGGCACTACAAGCAAAAAGAATCTTGCTTCAAAGAATGGTCTAGCTAAGTTCCTGTTCAGTACAGCGTGCTGGTTAAAAGCAAGAGTTAGATGTCAAGCTAGAATGTCCAATCAATGGACGTTCTATCTTTCTGCTCGTTTTGTGAATTCTCCTTACTCTTTGGGTGCATTACCCTCTGATGGGCTCCTTTGCCTGGGGGATTTGGAGCCTTCATATTCTCTGTTACTCTGTGCATCTATGCATTGGGTTTGGTAGGGATTGGGAGTCTTTTGGCATCAAGTGTGGAAGGCTCTGTTGAGTTTGTACTGCTTTGGTGCCAAAACCTACCATCTGTAGTCTTAGTACTTCGTTGTTTGGGTTCCCCAGGTACTTTCCTCCTTCAGGGTTTCCCTTCATTTTCTCAGTTGCCCATGGCATCTAACTTATCTATCCTGCTTTATATTCTGTCCACCTGGCACGGGGCTTTGGAAAATCTGTTTCTTTAATCCCACTGGGTTTTCTGCACACTTGGTACCTATGTTCAGCCTTGGTATACTAGCATTCCTACACCTCTTCTGCACTTCTCCTCTTAACTACAATCCTTCATTTTGACATTACTGCGGCTAAGGCTAAGTCCCAGACTCATCTACTTAAGCACACAGCGTTGAAGAAGTTGGTTGCTGCTTGTTTTGGTGCTGGAGTCACTTGGATTACGGGAAGAAACAGTCGAACTTCCCTTCTTTTTGTTATCCCATTGTTTGTCCTAATGACACTCCTATAATGATTATAGGGTATTTTGGATTTTGAAACCAGGCAGTGTTTCATATTGTAGTTACCTGAGTTGAATGGTAAAGGAAATTTACCTTTTTTTGTATTTTGAGTTTGTCTAGCTCACTTGCTAGCCTGCTAGCACCAACTATGGTGCTTGACTCTCTGTAAATTTGCCTTTTAGGCCTTCATATATGAAGATTTAACTTACAAAAAAAAGTCCAAGCAAAATAAAGACTATCCGACAATCCACATTTGGAAGCCTAGATTTAGGACAAGCTCTCAGTTCTTTCTGATACCCCCTCCAGGATGAAACAAAAAGGAGGATGATGTTCAGAATTTCTTTGAGGAGGTTGTGACTATCTTCCAATTTGATGGTAGTATCTCAGGTTTCTCTCTCTATATATTGTATGCAACCGTTGCAAATCCATAATAGGCTGCGTTTTTGAAACTTTGAACTTCATGTGTTTGAACCGGATAATGAATCCAACACCTCTTGCCAGTTGTAGCCAGTAGCCCTGCATCCCATTTGGTTCAGAACAACTTTCCACACCCCGAAATTGGTGATTATGATCTTCAATAATCCTGTCACAAAAAACAAAACAAAAAATAATCCTGTCACACAAGACACATTTGTTGGTATTAGTTAAATTTCATTTCGTGAGTTTGTATTGTGTATCCGTTCTCTCCCAATATGTAGGCCAAAGAATGACTGTATATTTTGGAAGATAGTGTGTACACCAGACAATTTTGTCCCAAGTAACAAAGGGTGGGGGTGAGGTAGCATATCATTGGTTGCATCTTTAATAGTAAAGGAAGAATCTGAAATCCATTTCCAGTAGTCATTTCCTGTAGTCATTTCTGCTTTTTAGTGGGATGGCTGTGCAAACTTGATTGAATAGAGTACCTTTTTTTTTTTTTTTTTTGCAAGTATGAATAGAATAACTTTTTCATCCCATCTTTACTTATGTGGAATTCTCCATTATCTTCCTTGAATGACCTTTGATACTTGAGCACTTTCAGGGATGGGCACCTTTCTTTTTAGTTCAGGGCATTTTGTATGCAATATACTCCACGGGTGTGAGGGATCATTCCAGAAGGCATGTTTGAGTCTCCATTTCCAATGATTTTGCAGAAACAGTGTGGTCTCTAACCTAAAGGGTTCTTTTCTACATCCAAGAGTTATTTTACCTTGTCTTCAGTTTCCAAAGTGATTTCCCTTTCAAAATAAATGTTTGTGTACATTGGTGTCTGGCCTAAAGGGTTCTTTTCTACATCCAGGAGTCATTTTGCTTTGTCTTCAATTTCCAGAGTGATTTTCCTTTCAAAATAGCTGTATGGGTCCATTTTACCAATATGCTCTCTTTTTGCTGATAAATATTCTATAGGTTCTTCATGATATATACGTACTTTGTTAACCACTTTGAGATTGGTTAGTTCCAATTCTCTTCTTTCTTTTGGTTATCAAATGATTGATTGTTTGATTTTTGCCTTTCTAATATCTCCCAATAACAAAGGTTCAGGTATTCGTTCAATATCTTTGATGATCTTCTTTGACAGAGAGCGAATTCGTCCAGTTTTTACAAATGACCATGAGCACCGAGTTAATAAATTGCAACCTCTCTTTATAGGATAGCTTTGATGTTGTCTAGCTATGCACTCTTTTGTTTAGTCGGACAAGTAAAGGGCTTCAGTCATTAAAGGACAGATTGTTAGACACTAAAGGAACTTCCAGATATCTTTTGGGAAGATCACCCAGGTTCATTTCCTAAATTTCTGCTGTTTCAAGCTTTTTTCTGGTGCTTAGAGGTAAAAATTTCATACTTCTACAAATTTGGTTGAAGCCTAGAGGTTTCTTGAAACTCCACAAGGGCATCCTTGATGATCTGGATTGGATGTGTGTCAGCATTTGTTAAAATAAATAAGTCATGGAAAAGCCAAAGCACACAAGTTAGTCTGATGAGATCTTCAATGGAATTTAAATGATGAGCTAAAAATCTTCTATTTACGTAACTGTGAGAATCTTCCATGACATGGATGAAGAGACAAGGGGATAAAGGGTCTCTTGCCTTGGTCTCCTGGAAGCTACCATTCAGATAACCATTTAGGTTGATTGAGAAAGAAGCGATAAAGATGCATGAAACTAAATTCTTATTCAGCTTATGCAATGTTTGCGGTATTCGGACTCCTAAAACCAAACGGCCCCTATATATCCATTACTTCAAGCTCAAATGTATTAAACATAGGTCCAGTCCGGCTTGTTGTATTTTGTTACTTCTAGTGGGTATCCAAGTGACACTTCCCCGCTCAGGCTCTGGGGATTTTTGTTTTTTTGGAATTGGCAATAGCTTAGTCATTGTGGATTGGATTTGGAATTGTAAAGAAACTTTCCCCTTTTGTATCTTGAACTAGATCACTAGCTAGATTCCGAACACTTACTCATGGTGTTGAATCTTTGTAAATTTGCCTATATTGCCTATCTATGAAATTTTACTAAAAAAAAAAAAGAGATGCATCGCCATATCCATTCCAAGATAATCTCAGGAAAGTTCATGTTTCTCAGTATCATCAGTAGATACTTTCAGTGAACTGTATCATATGCCTTCATGATGCTCACTTTAATAGCACAACAACTTGGTCTAGATTGGCCTGTATGGTTCTGTCTGTCAGGAATGTTAATTGATTCTCATCCATAAACAAGGAATCAGGGGCTTCAACCTGTTGACCAAAACCTTGGATATGACTTTGTAAAGGACATTGTACTAAGAAATTGGCCTGAATTCTTTCATCTTTATTGGATTGTCCACCTTATATATAAGAGAGATGGCTGTGGAATTGGTAGTGTAATAGATGATGTTATCCTTAAAGAACTCAACAGCTTGGACCAATCCCACCCTAGGTCCCAATTAGCTTAGAAGGTCCGAATTAGATTTGAAAAACTCCACGGTGTAGCTTTTTTTTTAACTTCTGTTTTATAAACGAAAACCTCACTAAGGCGGAGGAATATCATTACATCATGTCCACACTTGTATATTCTTTTCCTACCACTTAACAAAAAGCTCTACACTATTTGCACTATGAGCCGAAGGCCTTTTTTTACTAGACTCAACAATTTATAGCTATCGTATTTTGTTGAAAATTTTCATAGAGATACCCATGTCCACACATAGCTCCACGATGTAGCTATTTGGTCTAGGAGCAGTATTTTCGTTTAGAGAAACTAGGGCATCTTTGATTTCAACTTTAGTAACTGGAAAGCTTAGGGAGGAACTTTGTGCTTCGGTAAGTCTTCTGCCATTCCAGCTCTGAGTAGGCCTTGCTTGTGGTTGAGGCTCCTTGAATATCTTGGAGAAGAAATCTGCTGCCGTTAGTTTCACTTTTTCGTAAACCTCTGTATTTTCATTGTCATCCTGTATTATTAGAATTTGTTTCTAGTAGAGTGAGCTTTGGGCAGCCTCTAAACTATCCTACGGGAGGAAGCTTCAACTCATAAACTCTGTCCTTATAGCCAACTGCCGATACTGGACAGCCTTATCCTTCCTGCCTAGGAAAATAATTAGTGAAATAGATAGACTCCTCAAGTCTTTCTTGTGGGGCGGGACCAGGAAAGCAAAAGTAAACTGGTCCTCTGTTTGTAAACCAAAATCAGTAGGAGGTCTTGGCTTTCCAAACATAGTAAGAATTAACGATGGATATCTAATGAGATACATCTGGAATATCTGTGAAGACAAGGAGAACCTATGGGTAAAACGGGTACATGCAAACGTCCTGAAAGAGAAATCTCTCTGTGAAATGCGACCCAAGACACTAGATTCCTGGATGTGGAAGCGTCTTCTTTGGATCAGAGACCAATACACTCAATTCATCAAGAAATTATTGGAATGTACTTCTACATCATTTTGGCATGACCCTTGGCATCCATGGGGAGTGTTTGACAATACAGCCCCAGAACTGAAAAGGAAGCTAGCATAAGGCCTGAAGCTAGGGTATCAGAAGTTGTAAGACATGACCAATGGTGTTTGCCTTTTGGAAGGGGATGGGATAGCCAAGTTCAAAACTTTAATTGGGTCTGCAAGACCATACAAATTCCCACATCCCATAATAGACGACAGTGGCTTCCCATCCTCTGCTTCTCTGTCAAGAGTGCCACCTAAGCTAAAATGCCTACCCTGGCACAAGTCAGTTGGGCAAATACATGCTGGAAGAGGATACCTACTCTAGACTCTCTTCTTCTTTGGGATCTTTCATATACTAACTCTTGTTTGCTTTGTGATAGGTTTCCTGAGGACTCAGCTTACATATTCTTCCACTCTAGCTACTCTAGTCGAGTTTGAGAAACAGTTTTGCAGTATCTTTACTGCAACATTAATACGAAAAGTTGGAAATCAACTCTCCACTGGTTACTCTCCCATCACTGGTGCTCAACCTTGCAAAAAGACCTAGTCATGTTTGCTCTCTCAGCCGCCATCTACGGAATATGGAAAATTCGGAACCAACGTCTATACCATCACAATCCAAAAGATTGTCTTCATATCATTAGGGAAATCTTACAAAACATCAAAATTTTTACTTCCTCATGGTCAGGTTACAAGAAGTAAAAGAAGAGTTGGGAATTAGCGATCAGTTTGGGTGTACCAACAAAGATATTCAAACGACACACTCCAGCCCCCCTACATAGTTTTGTCCAGATTGTTAAAGTATATCATGAGGATCTACCGCAACATTGAATCTCACACAAACTCCACTCTGTTTTTGTAGCGCCCCGCTCCCGAACCCTAACATCGGGAACGGTACGCCCGCCGTATCTCACTGAGAAGAATACAAAGCGTCGAATCAATTTCCGACCCGTCCAAAAAGACGTAGAAATTTTTCGCGGAAACGAATTACCATAACATCAAATTACATGAACAAGGAAATCCTCAATAAAATACTACATCAGTGATGGTAATAAAGTCACCGTGCCAACCTCTAAATGCTATCAGTCTAAACAGGGTAGTGTCTGATGAAACCCCAATAAAATAACGATAGACAGCCGCATGGTCTCTTCGTATCCTAGGTGCGACCATCAGTCTGCCCATACTAATGTGTCAGCCCCGTCCTCAGCAAAGATATAGTCGTACGCTTCCTCGTTCTCACCTGGTGGGGGGGGGAAATAGCGGTGAGTGACGGGAAATCACCCAGTAGGCACCTGCCTCCAACTCGTACAAGACTAGCATACTAAAATGATATAACACATAACACATAAAACATGATATCACATAAGCATATGAAAGACTGCGGAAAGTAATTCACTCAATATAAAGAATGCGCAACATCGTGATGCATGTCCTACTATGCATGTCACACGCAACAAAATCATGTCACACAGAATGCCGATATCTCCACCGTGCAATGCATGAACCCGGGTCCTACTGAGTGGCTGCAGGTCGTACACCCCACAGTCACCATCCTGAGTGTGCGTGGCCGCGCCACCGCACACCATCCTGAGTGTCGTGGCCCTGCCACCGTACACCATCCTGAGCCCCCGTTACCCGTACGTCACGATCCGCCATCAATGCAATGCACGTGCCATGAATGCAAAAACACAACCGCCTGAGGCCCCTGGCCAATCCTCACCATCCTCCGGCACTCAAATCTAGGTTCATTTAAAGATCGTCTGAGGCCCATGGCCCATCCTCACCATCCTCCGGCACTCAAATCTAGGTTCATTTATTATCCGATTGATGATTTAATGTTGTTTGACGTTAAGCCTATTTTTTCCATGGCTTGTATACATTTATTGTGCATTTTCTATATTTTTTTCTCATTTTTTTCCTAATTTATTTCTATTTATTACCCAATTATCCAATTTAAATGAATTATCACAATTAATGAACTTTAGTAAAAATAATTTAATCTCAAACTTTTATAATTTCTGGAATTTATATATAATTTTCCGATTTTATTTATATTTTTCCTATAATTATTACTATTTAAAATTAATTAAATAACATTTATAGAATTTCCAGAAATTCAGAGTTATATTATTTTTTTCATATTTTTTTTCCGTTTAATGGAGCCAGCCAACTGGGGCCCGGTCCGTTGGCCATTTGGCCCGGCCCGCGGTCGGCTCAGTAGGTTATTTTATTTTATTTTATTTTATATATATTAAGTAAATGAGTCAGACCTGCGCACAAGCGGCCCGCTACATAGAGATTTGATGAAAATCATTTAATTTCAGTATTTTATAATTTCTAGAATTTATTTATGATTTTCTGATATTTACTTTTTTTTCCTATATTTAATACTATTTTAATCAATTAAATAACATTAATAAAATAAATCCTTTTGATATCAAATTCATCCCTAGAAGAGCACGCAGACTCCTGCGCAGCATTCCACAGACCTGCGCAGCATTCCACAGACTCGCACAAAGATTATACTATTTTGATTATCAAATTTTTCCCTAAAACCAAAGCAGTTTACTATTTTGATTATCAAATTTTTCCCTAAAATCAAATCCAAAGCAGTTTACTATTTTGATTATCAAATTTTTCCCTAAAATCAAATCCAGTCCACGCAAAACAGTATACGCATTCTACAGTCATCAAACACAGTAATCAAATGCATTCCACAGTAATCAAAACTCATGCTTTTCACAGATCAAGCAACATAGTGTAGATTTCAACAATTAAAAACAATAAACACATAATATATCACCAAAGCATGCTGGAATTTGTACCAATTGGAGGGGAAAAAGGGAACCTACCTGGATCGTTGACAAGACTACGCGCTAAAATAACCTTGTTGGCTTCTTCTTCTCTTCCTACTCCTTCTCTCCTCCCTTCCTCCTCTTTCTCCCTTCTTCCTTTTCTTACCCCGCTGCCAGCAATTGACCCCCTCCCCCTTTTTTTATTCTTTTCTCTTTCGTGCGTTTCCCCTGCCCCCCCTTTAATTGTAAACGGCTGAAATCATGGGGGGGCGGGGCGGTTACTCCCCCCTAAACACGTCTCTCTTATTATTTTTTTTTGCTTAATTCTTATCCTTATTTCTTTTAAAATATTATTATTATTGTATTATTTTTTTATTATTATATTATTTTTTTTCTAACTATCCTACGGAACCCATCTTTTCTTTTCTTTTATATTTTATTTATTTTTATATTTTATCTTACTCTATATGTATGTAACAATTTTTATATAGTTATCCAACGACTCGGACATAATCGTCCCGCTACGGTTAATTTGATTTTAGAGAGTTGTTACACCCAACGGCTACTTAATTTCTAACTTAGCACGCACGACTAATTTGAAAATTCTGGGGTGTAACAGTTTTTATGCTTTTGTGCTTTTATTTATAGCTTTGGTGATTCCACAACAAAGTCCAATCTAGATTGTTTGGAGCTTTATGTAATGGACTTGATTTTTCTATTTTGAGCAACGCTAGCTTATTAGCTAGCTCGCAAACACACATAAATAGTGTGAACCTATTGTAAATTTACCATTTTGGTCCTTATTAATGATAAATTTTTACTTGCAAAAAAAAAGACTTTGATGTTCTATGGAAGAATCTGGTGGTTTTTTTCTCTTTCTTTCATCCATTTGATTCTAGATTTTTTCAAAATCTCTTCAAAAGAAAGTAGTCTAGTGTAATCCTCAAAGGCTCTTTTGACCTTAATTTGCAACTGAATGTTATGACCGTATTTGATTTGGTCCTAATGAGCATCACTCTATCTGTGATTCTCCACAGTGTTTCTTGTTTAACTTCTTGAGAGGGGCCTTTAACCTCTCTAGTTTCCGCACTAAGCTAATCATGGTTTCAGGCTCAGGTTCCACCCAGCTATTTATTAAAATGCGTTTGAATGCAGGATAATTCAAACTCCTTCATAAACGTGAATGGTTTTGGACCAAATTTCTCCGGTGAACGAATAATATCTCTGGAAAGTGGTGAGATGTGATTGGAGCTTTGTAATCCAATTGAGAGTGTGGCACCAGGTTCCTCCATTTCTCATAACAAAACATGTGATCAATCTTTGTGTAAACTCTATCCTCTTCATCTTTGTTGTTTGACCAAGTATATTCAAATCCCGTTGTAGGAATGTTGATGATGTCCATGTCCTTGATCCAGTCATTGAATTCTTTGACAGCATACCTATCTATCATTTTCCTCTTTGTTTTTCCTTGACTATCCAAAATGATGCTGAAACCGTCCGTGATTATCCAAGGATCGCTACCATATAAGTTGTTTTGGTGTCTTAATTCTCTCCAGGGATCCCTTATGTTAGACCTTTCATTATAGCCATATACCACTAAGGTGATAAATTCCTCATGTTTTGAAGACCTTAGTCTAATTCTACAAGTGAGACATTGTTCATCACAATGTAGCATTTGCCTTTCAAAATTTTTTGGATCTCAGACAACCCGATTTCTAGATATTGTCTTCAGTAGGGTGTTATTTACAACTTCCCATTCTTTGAAAACTGAAGAAGACATCTTGTCTAGTTGCATTTTACTGACTTTTACTTCCACCAGACCCATTAGGGATACTCTTGTCGTTTGGAAATCTTGTGGCCTCTACATCTATCTCTGCCATACTATACCTTTGAATTTCCTTTTTCATTCCAGATTTGTTGCTATCATTCTCCTCCTTATCTGTTGTTTCATGGTAGCTGCTTTTGCTGCCTTTGATGTGTGGACACTTGGGGGCCTTGCTTAGTTCTTCTCCCTTGTTATCCGGATTCTTGTGTTTACCTAGCTGATGTGAAGTAGCTTTAGTACTTTGCCTTTTGCTTTCTGCCTGTGTTTCTTTTTCCTTGTCATTGCTTTACTTTGTTCTTCCTCTTCCTCTGAATCTTCAGGTTCAGATGATCCAGAATCTTATGTTTCCTTAATCCTCTTGCTAGGAGTGTGAATCACACTTTTAGTTGAGTCCGTAAGTTCATGATCAGAGCTTTCCTCAGTCTCATCGGATTTGTTACCAGAAGTGGATGAAGGAGACTCCTGCTTCCATCACTATTCTGTTGAGTACGGTCTTGGAGTATGGTCTTGGTCTTCAGTCTGCTTGTGTTCATCTTTACTTTTGCTTTGACAATGCTCATTTGTCTCAGCATCTATACCGGGAAGAGAGCTAAATTTGTTATTACAGTTTATTGTTTTCCGATGATTTCTCTGTTGGGTCTTATCCTTTTTGTTGGCTTCCTTCGGAGAGATGTTTCCCTTTGAGGATGGCTCGGGAGGAAGACTTAGATTGTGCTCTTTGCCCAGATTCTTTCCCTGTTCCTTACTCCTCTAAATTTGTTGCTGATAGGGAATGTTTTCATCATCATTTTCATCAACTTCCATTTTTGTCAGTGTTGGGTTTCCCTTAAGATTCCTTTGCCCTTATCCTCTTTCTTGTGTGCTATTCTTGGAATCTATTCTTGCTTGCTTACTTGATCCCTCCTGTCATTTACCCTGCCTTCCTCCTTCTTGTGTTGTTTTGTTGCTTGATCCCTCCAGTTATTTACCCTGCCATTCTGTTGGAGATTTGTTCATCTTCTTTAGTTCAGTCTCAGTCTCACAGTTATGCCTAAAGATTTTGCACTTGGCACATTGAATAGGCATAATTTTGTAGATCAATTCTTACCATACTTCTTTGCCATATTCGTCTATTATATTCAGCTTATTTAGTAGGTCATCTCATGCTTTGATCTTGATGCAGATTCTTGCGTATGCCACTCGTTTAAGCAGTGGTGGGTCTATCCATAAATATAGGTTTCCTAATCAATCTTTTGATTCTACCTAGAGTTGTAGGGTTGAACTATTGTAGTTCAGGAAGGAGCGACAAACTCAGTCTGGTATGACATTCAACTTTAGCTTTTCGATTCTTTTCTTTGGTTTCCAAGGCCATAAGAACAGGACCCTGTTACCAAATGACATATGCGAAAGATCCAAAATCTCTTGTTTGCTAATTCCAGATTGGAATCTAAAAAAACAAGTCTTCTTCTAGTTTCTGTGTTTCAAGAAGTTTTTTACTACTCCTTCTCTTCCGTGAAGTTCTTGAAATAGTAAAATGACACATTGTTTTCCAGAATTCGTCCGACGATAGTCGTGCTCTATGTTAACTTACTGTTGCTGACTTCTTAAGGGGAATAACAATAAATTTCTCACCGTTATCGACCTCATGTCTGAAAGAAAGTAGAGTAGATGTTTCTTCAGGTATGAATTGAGCAAGCTTGCCCAAGCCGATTCGCACGAACTATGTCTTCATGGTGTAGTACGAACCTAGATCAAGTAGATCCGGTCATTTTAGGGAAATAGAAGAGGTATTTTATTCACCAACCGCTTGTTGCGGCGGCTGGAGTGGTCAGGTCTGCTGGGAAAGGCTTTGGGAGATATAAGATGGTTGTTTCGAGGATAGGGAAGGGATGGGTAGTGAAGATTCGAGGTAGAGATATTACTGGTAGAGAGTTTTTAGAGAGGAGGAAAGAAATTTTAGAGAGAAGTTTCCAGTTCGATATGAAAAGTAAAACTTGAGTTTATCATTGCACATTGTTTTGGCCAATTTTCTCTAAAATGTGAATTCTCTTTATCTATATATGTGTGTGCATGCCTATACAATTTTGTCATGTCCTCGGTAGTAGAAATTACTGAAACGCCTTTTTTTTGTTGCTGTGAACAGTTTGCATCTGGTGAAATATCATCTATCATGGCTTGGGATTTAGATAAGGAAAAACTTGTCAGTTCCATCCCCTCTTCTTCGGATTGTGGTATATCAGCTTTGGTAAGATGGATGTGGTTATTCTAACTTTTCAGAATTTCTATGTATCCTTTTTATTTTCTCGTCCTGTTTTTAGAAGGTTCTTTGGACCATTAGTGGTTATAAGCCTGTAGCCTTGATTTGCATGACTGGTGTTGTATGAGGTAATGAGTTATTCTAACTTGATAATGTTTATCTTGTATTCCTTTATTCGTAGCTTGGCAACAGGGTTGTTTCACTTGGAATAGTTATCGTTCAATGTTAGTAATTTTCTTTTTTTTTGGATAAATTTTTCTCAACCTCTTTCATACCTGTCTGGCAAGCATAAAGGTTTGTTCGAATTGCAAGAATAGAAGATTATTTGTCGCTATATATAGTTTGTCTGGACTGTTCTTGCTGCTACATGATGCACAGATGAAGATCTTTTTTTTTCTTTTTCCTTTTTTTTCCTTCAAAATCAGTGTACAAAGTTTGTTTTTTACAGATGAGAAAGAAGAAAATGAGATAAGGATATTGCCATATAACTTGAAATGTATATATTAATTTTCCTTTAGTATCTGATCGAAGGTATTGAATTGTTTATGTTTGTAGGCTTAAAAAATCTGTGTACATGGATGATATATTGAATCTGGACACCCCTTGTGTAATCTAGCCGATACTGTCTATCATCTAAGTGATCTTCTAATTGGCTTTACATCTTCATTAATATAACCAATGAGTCGATTATGGTCGTACTTGCGTATTTACCACTTCTGCACTAAGATGGTCATATATATCTTATGTGGAATACTTGAGAGATCGAAGCTGCAATTGATCATTAGAATTGACAAAAGCGAGTTGTAGTCTCTGCAGACTAGTCTTTCTCTTTAGCCGCAACTTTCTGATTTGCATCAGTTTTGCGTCTACCGGCCACATCTTTGTCCAACAAGACGTTGTAGCCTGAAGCAATATTTGGTTTTTTGGTGGTCTTAACCAATCTGCACCCTTTTATGGATTATATAATCTGCACTATTGTAGCTGACTAATGTGGAATTCGTCATTATATTTGATCACAAAAATATCCAGTGCCCTATATTTCTAGCCTTAAAAGTATCTACATAGGTGACACACTAAAAATCTTGAAACTTCTAGGGTAGCGTGGTCTTATCTTATTATAGTCGAATTTGTAACTGATATATCTTATGTTGCCACTACATATCTATTAGCCTGTGATCAAGGATGCTTAACTTCACGTATATCAATAGCCTTTTGATTTCTACCATGGGATGCTGTAACTAGCTGTGCACTTTGCTTGTTAAGTTACTTTCAGGTCATTATTTTTCTCGTCATTATAATGCTACCTTACTCTGTCAACAGTCAGCTTCGCAAGTACATGGAGGCCAATTAGCAGCTGGTTTTGTGGATGGATATGTCCGACTATATGATGTCCGCAGGCCTGAAATGTAAGGACTGAGAATATCTTTGCAGCATATATATGCAAACTTTCTTGAATAAACATATATGTATACACACACGTGTATATACTCCATATGTGTATATGCATGTATGCATGCGTGCACACACACACACATATATATATATATTATATTTATATATGTGTATATATATGTATATGTGTTTTATTTTTCTTCAGATTTTATTTTTATAATGTTTTTGCAAAAGCACACGAAGGGAAGGGGATGGGATTCGAACCCTGGTTTTCACCAAGAAGTGCAATGACTTTTACATGCCAGTTCAAATTCCGATGTGTGTATATCTATATGTGAGAGTGTATCTCTATCTGTCTCTCTCTCTGGGTTTGTCTGTATACATATATATATATATATATACACACACACACACACACACACAATCATATATATACACATACACCTATATATATATATATATATATATATATATATATATATATATATAAACAATTTTATCGAAGAATGCAGTTTACAACCTCTGCTAGTGCAGAAAATATATTTGAGATTACCATACAGATTTACAAAAAATACAACACCGAGTGTGTGTGCGTTGTGTGCGTGCACACACACACACACGTATATATGTATGTGAAAAGTAGAACGTACCCACTTGAACAAGTAACCAAAATTCCCCTTATAATCAAATATTGCATAAAACCTTTTTTGTATACTAAATTGCCCTGTTGGCATCATGATTGTCATCTGGCCGGACATTCATAGTATTTATGTACCTGATCACGTGCAAGGATTTAGATTTATTCTTTAAAATGGGACGGATTTTCCCTTAGTTTAGTTCAGAACATGTAAATGTTGAGTGTGAGGCCATGTAACTTAGATAGTGTAGCTGGCGTGGGGTAGTTCAGAGGAAAACATTTCTTGTATGGTGGGTTTAGATCTGAGGTGGTAGATATGCATGAATCATGTTTGTGGAGAGGTGTTGAAGGTATGTAAATTGGTTGCGCTATGTTGGTTGTCTTGTGGTGCCAGTCATATCTTTACATCAGGGTTTACTTTCTTTTCTGCATCAAGATATGGGGCTTGCTTGCTTGCTTAAGGCTTGCTTATACAGGAAGTTGAACCCTGTGAAATCTATTGCAGAGGTTGCAAGTGGACAAGGAAAAGAGGTGCAGTAGAAAGGAGAAGAGTAGTAGGAGTTGTAGAGGTTGCAAGTGAAAAAGGGAAAGAGGAGCAAGGGAAAGGAGAAAAGTAGGAGGGAGGAGAAGAAAAGGAGGACTACAGCTGTCTAATGTTTTGTAAGCCAATACTATCAAGCTAACTGACTCTCTTCAGATATTATCTTAAAGGGGGTAAAAGAAATTTGATCTGGGAGGATTACCAAAAGAAAAGAAAAAGAAAAAGAAATTGGATCTGGAAGTAGGAATAAAACTGGAGCGTCAAAACACATGCCATTGCACAAGGGAGTTCCAGTATTCTCACGATATGTATGTATTTGTATGTATGTATATATATGTATATCTGTACGCGAGTGTGTGTGTGTATACATGCGTATATGTGCTTACATATATACATACATACATACATACATACATATATGATATCTATACATATGTGTATATGTATGTATATAACTTAAAAAAAAAGTTTATGCATATATGTATAGATATATGTATGTGTATGTATATATGCATCTATATATATATATATATATATATATATATATATATATATATATATATATATATATATATGCGAAAAACCTTTAGGTCTAGCGGTTGAGTAGCATTTATCCCAACCCCGGGTCTCGAGTTCGATTCCCCTCCCCAATTTTTTTTAAATATATATATATATATATATATATATATATATATGTATGTATGTATTTTTTTTGTAGTTATATATATATATATATATATATATATATATATGTATGTATATATATATATGTATGTATATGTATATATGTGTATATGTATGTATGTATATTTCTATACGTATATATAATGAATGCACATATCTATACCTATGTGCATATGTATGTACATATATGCTGCTCCGCGAGCAAGGGGTATGTCAGGATTTGCATCTATTTCTATCTAGTTTGCTACTTTCTTTGATCCCACTCGGTCTTTTATATTTTCTTCCAATAGTTTGGCCTATCCAGAAAATGTCTGCCTATGAATGTGATTTCAGTCCTTTAGGTGATATGTGTGTATGTAATGTGTATCTATGTATGTATATATATATATATTATATGTATACATGTATGTATATGTATGCATGTATACATGTATGTATATGTATGTATGTATATATCTATTTGTATACGTATGTATCTATCTATATATGTATGTATATATATGTATACATCTGTGTGTGTGTAAATATATCTACACGTACGACATGATATTTACTTCATGATTAGTAGTTGACCTAAGAACCCAAGAACTTTTATGTTTTGACCTGTGATTTGTTTTTCCCCCCCTTGAGAAAATGGGTTTTATGATTTACTTCGGTGATTAACATTGTGTACTGATCCCGGTGATGCATGTCTTAGGCTTGTTTGTTCTACTCGGCCTCACACCCAGAGAGTAGAAAAGGTTATGGGTATTGGATTTCAGCCTGGACTTGAATCTGCAAAGGTAATTCTCAATGCTTTTTTTTTTTCAATTTAATATCCAGGTTTGTTGTTTGTTGTCTCTGCTATTAACTGATGTTTCTGCTGATTAGATTGTAAGCGCATCACAGGCAGGCTACATTCAGTTCCTTGATCTCAGACTTCTAAAGGACGCGTACCTAACGATTGATGCTCATCGAGGTTCACTTACAGCTCTTGCTGTTCATCGGCATGCTCCCCTTGTAGCCAGTGGCTCCGCAAAACAACTTATCAAAGTCTTCAATCTTGAGGGAGACCAATTAGGGACAATCAGGTATTACCCTACTTTTATGGCCCAAAAGATTGGATCTGTTAGCTGCCTCACCTTCCATCCATATCAAGTATTGCTTGCTGCTGGTGCTGCGGACGCTTGTGTGTCAATTTATGCTGAAGAGGTCTCTCCGCCCAGATGAGCTCCCTCGTGCCATTTTTTATCTAAGAGTCCAGCACCATTTGTACTTGGACAGCAGCATTGCTGATGTTGATTATGATTTCTTGGTGCCAATGTATCTCGGATTTGGCATGATCTGCTCTCCTGCAGTTCAGTTCGCTGAAACTGAAAGGAACCCAGTGCATAAGAAATTATATGGCTTATGTTCGTTGAGCCTCTGATGTGGAGATTGGCCATATTTGGGACTCAATGCGTTCCTCAGAGGCTATGGCAAATAATCCAATACAAAGGTAAGAGACAGGTACATATCCTTTATTCTTCTTCCTTTCTTGTTTGTGTGCCTTTGTAGGGTGGGAAAAAGAAATCTAGTCCCTTGTTCAGCCACCAGTGACCCATTTAATATAGAGTAATTGTTTTGCGAGCAGTATTGCTGCTGTGTGGCCTTCCAAGCTCCAATCCTTGTTGCATTTGTTTTTGGGTGCTTTTTAAGCTTTTCCATTTTGGAAGTTGCGGTTTATTATACTAAGAACTTCTGGTGTTTAGCTCTCAACCCTGAGATGCCCCTTGGGGTTCAGCTTAGAATGCACTTCTTTTTTTCGAGCTTACAGGTTTTAATTGTGTGTGTTTCCATATTTTTACAAGTTCTGTCTTGTCAAATGCCAATGGTGTAGTTGACAAGTTCTTGTACCGCATTTACTGGCTTGGACGCTGTTCTGTTTGTGGTGGTGCATTGCCAGCTATAATGATGTCGATGTCTTCTCTTTGCATTCTCTAGTGCATGCATTCTCACTGTGTTTGTGTCCGTTCGTTGCTTTCCCAACTTGCAACCACACGATAGTTGGAATGAAGAAGATTCATTCTTCAAGGAGGGTTTCCTCTGCTGATGTTGGGAACTTAAAGGGGGAGGGCTGGTAATGGCTCTCCTACCATTCCTGTACAGAGTTCCGAGTATTGAACTTTATTAATAATGTTATACAGATTGAATTAAAGCCTAGAACGAATATTCATGTTATACACAAAGCTAATGAACTTGTACACGTTTGAGGAACTTTTCTGTTGCCAGTATGAGTGAACTGAGTTTTGTTTTTTCCTGTTGTAGGCTTTAATTCAATCTGTTTAGTAGTAGTGCGTCTCCAATGGATCAACTGAATATTTTCTTTCCCCCCTTGTTATAGTCGGGGTTGGCGGGGATAGGACGGAATTGGTTGTTTAAGGAATTATTCTGAAACCAGATAGGAAATAAAACTCTAGTCGTAGCGTCATGAGTTATTGAGCCAACATAAATTGCAATTGAACATTATAATTATGTGCTTATGTCTGTATACTCATGTATTTGTATATCCTTGCGCACGTAAATGTTGGTTGATTTTCTATGGAAAAATCTTCCAAACCTCTCTAAATAAATGTATGACATTCTAATGTTAATACTTTTTTAATCTAACAGACGGGTACAGTCCAAATTGGGATCCAGGCAGCTGTGTTGCAATTGTTTCTAGTTCAGGAGAAAAATTATTGGAGAGGCACTTCCCGAGTCTCCAAAGTGAGTGCTCCCTCATTCTCTGAGTGTGACAATGTGGTCATCCTTTGGAAAAAGTTTTCGCGGTGTTGGTTTGAGTCACCACATGAAGCAATGGCAAAGGAGGCGGAAATCATTTTAGATTTGTTTCTATGCCGTCTTTGCACAGGAAAGGCTACGCTGCGACTTGTGTCTTCAAGCCCATAGAGAAATATTACCAAAAAGGAAAAGAAGTCCCATAGGGGAAATGATTTAGGCTCTGTTCGAAAATGTCGTGTACATGCTCTTTTTTTTCGGTTTGGGAAGGGATTCTGAATCCCTGAAATGGGGAAATGCTGGTTAACTATTAGATCTTTTCGCATGTGCATGTTCATGTTCTGGGTATGATGTGGTATAGATGGTATTTGGTTGGGGGGTGGGGGAGGCCGGCGGATTCATCGCAGGGTTGAGAGGTTTGGGCAGGAAAAAGTTAAAAAAAAAAAAAAAAAAAGGTGCTTGATGGTCAAAAGCACAAGCGATACAGTAAATGCTTGAACAAAGCTTGGGACAACTGAAATTTGTAAGTAGTCTTGCTGTCTTTTTTATTTCATTTGTCGTACTGATTATTAGAGAAGTATATTTTTAAGGTGATGTAATTGCTTTGCGTCGTCGTATAACCTTTATGTGAGCTACATTTAATTATACACGTGTTCCTTTTCTTGAACAAGGATGGCATGGAGCTTCCTTTACTAGTGCTGTCACCCAAGGTTTAGCAACTCCATCTTCTTTGTTTCAAGAGGTACGAGTGTTACGTATGGACTGGGGTCTGCCTTAGAATGAATAGGTCGTTTGCAAACGGTAAGGAGGATAAGCTTAGGTGTTCACGTCTAGAGTGAAACTGGAAAGTCTGCATGGCTATTAGAAAGCTGCAAACGAAGGAGGATAAGCTTATGTGTTCACACCTAGGTTGAAAGTGGAAAGTATGCGTGGTGGTTTTCTTCCACGCTATACAATCATTGTTTTGCTTATAATATATCGGAAGAGAATGAATACACTTAATAAGCATCATGATTGAGAATTGATACAATCAAATATTTGTCTCTTATGTCATAGATTTCTCGACCATGAATAACTTTTCTTTCATCGCTCCTTTCTAGCTAGGATATGGAGCAAAATTAGGGAGCAACTCAAGTGCGGTGGTTGAAAGTGTGATTGGCATAACACCTTATATTGACTCAACACCAATCCTGTGTAGAAATCAAAGTTCCACAGGGATGTGACCCTCTTTGGCTTTTCCGTTGTCATCTACCATACATGTATGGAAGAAAAGGAACATTAGGATTCACAACAATGTCGCCATGGACCATAACTTGGTTATTAGTCTTTTTATGTATTTGTTATGAGAAACTAAAATCTATCCAAATTTAATTGAGAAATTCTCTCGGAGCATCTATGGAAGTTTCCTCAAGTGCTCACTGGTCATCTTGACATCATGTTGTGCTGGTTTTCATCCCTGCTGCTCTGTCCAGTCTGCATGCTGTGTTTTAAAAGTGTTATTTTGTTTTATATTTGGTATCCCTGTCATCAGTTACTTCTGTCATCCCGGGGATATTACATTATTACTTCACTTAGAATGGTCATTTTGTATAGTTTCTTTACTTTATTTTGGGACTGATCTTGGATAATGCTGCCACAGTCAGACAGCTTTTTGTACCGGTTGACATTAGTTTGTGAGGAATGTTGTCGGCCACTTATTGTTGTCTATGCCTCTATTAGAGGCTTAAACATTGGCAGCACCCCTTGTACATATGTCATTCTGACTTTATATAAAATTTCAACTAAAAAAAATTAAAGAAACCAATATCAAACAAATAGGAATACTTTATAAGAATTTTAAGGTATACGTATTTCTGCTTAGTAATACACCAAACGGTTGAAAATTAAAGATATGAAGATACCTAAAGGATTTCAACTTCTGCATGACCACTGCTGCTCGAGGGGTAGGGGACCTTTAAAATGATAAAAATGCATGTCTCTTTTACCAACATCCGAATTTCGTTTAAAGACATGCATGACAATAAAGTGATACGAATAAGACAAAATGAACACGAACAGATGAAAATTAATACTTGTGTATACAATTTTTTCTGCAAGAGAGAAAAAAGATGAGGATTTGAGATACGATGAACATTAGAAAATTCAATTGAGCTTTAGTAATAGGTCATTGGTCTCAATTTGTAGGAACATGAAATGA